>JAJAGP010004753.1:0-25218 GCA_025084515.1 Ancistrus triradiatus
AGTTAATTGCAAGGTTGATTTATGTTATCTCACCAGTTTTTAAAATTATTAGTAAATAGCATTGGGCTTTCAATACTTTAAGTCAAGTCAAGTCAGATCTATTTATATAGCGCTTTTTACAATGGAGCATTGTTTCAAATCAACTTTACAAGTTTAGATTATCTCCTAATATCTACGTCCAATCCCAAATTGAGCAAGCCTAGGGCGACAGAGGCAAGGAAAAACTCCCTAAGTGTTATGAGGAAGAAACCTTGGGAGGACCAAGACTCAAAAAGGGACCCAACCTCCTTGGGCGGCATAGATGATAAATCTAAGAATGAAACTAAAGTCATGGAGTCAAACTTCAAATAAAACGTGATATTTGCACATCGGCATTAAGTGGCCCGGGTATGATGGGGCTGGAGCTGATGACGGAAGCAGCTTGAGTGAAGCTGCAGCGGATGAACATCATGTGTAGGGCTGGAACTGGTACCGGAACACAGCTCGGAGAGAAAACAGATAATGTAGCTTTACTCGTACCGAAATATGTTGTGAAGCAAAAAGATGTCTACTTCTACTGTACAGATGCTATATAGCACAGATAATTTTTCTGCTATTTCCTTATAACCTTGTTCTTGCCTTTGGATTGGATCTATCACACATGGTAGTTAGATTGGTAAAGTGACACCACAAAGCATCCTTCTGCCATACTTAAAGCATGTACCAATGTCTCAGATTGTCCTTCTTCAGAGCATGCCTCAGGGTGTTGTCTTTAACAAAAAGATATATTCGCTCCCAGTGTGGTCCCATTGAAGTAGAAGTTGTGTGACTACAGTCCCTTCACAAATGTTTAAATCTCTTGTGTAACTGCAGACAGGTAATGCTATGAGAAGGCTTCACATCAAGTATCATGAGAACATAAGATCACAAGTGAATATTTGGACCATGATTCCATGTCAATACATTAACTGATTCCTTCCATTCTTCTCTCTCTATTGTTTCCACTTTTTCTTCCCTGCAGTTCAACCCAAAGACGTTTAATAATGACATCGCCCTGATAGAATTGAGCTCTCCTGTGGTCTTTTCAGAGCAGGTGATACCTGTGTGTTTGCCACCAAACCTTGAGCCACCCACTGGGACGCCGTGTTTGGTGGCTGGATGGGGTTCTCTGTATGAAGGTATGGGAAGGGTAGTACACAGAAATATGTTTAGGCTAAAAATGCTCATGTCAGTTTCAACTGAATAACACTATTGAAATCCGTGTGGTCAAACAATAACTAATTGAATGGATTGCTGAAGTATTGGTGTATGGCTGATTGTGGGCTTGGTGTTCTTGTGATGCATGTGTGAAACAAGACGGTCCTTCAGCTGATGTGGTGATGGAGGCAAAGGTTCCTCTGCTGTCACAGGGCACATGTAAAAGTGCTTTTGGCAAACAACTGCTCACCAACACTATGTTCTGTGCAGGCTACCTGTCTGGAGGTATCGACTCCTGCCAGGTATACCAAAATCCCCTGGTTACACATACTCATACATTCCATTATTTACTCACCTGGCCATATAGGATTGTTGAAATGACCTTCCACCACATTCTGTCTGTGTAGGGTGATTCTGGTGGCCCACTGATATTCCAAGATCATAGTTCAGGGAGATTTCATTTGTATGGAATAACATCTTGGGGAGATGGCTGTGGGGTAAAAGGCAAGCCGGGTGTATACACTCGGGTTATGGTATACTCGGACTGGATCCTCTCTGAAATCCACAGTGAGTACCTTAAATTCACACCGGATAGAAAATGTAAGCAGCACATGTATAGTACATTCATTGACCAAAAAAAATTAAGCACCCAGATAGAGATGTTGGCATGCAGTCAAGACTCAGGCAGATATGGAAATTATTGCAGGTGTGGTCTGATTAAACACTGGGTAGCAGCTCTCACAGTTTGTTGTCCACCATCTAGACACAGGTGGCATCTTCACTACACACCCCTGTCTCTAATTGGACCATGTGCCTAGCAGAAGGCATTTTGTTGTTATGGCACCCATTACGTGTCCTGCCATTGACAGCCTGCCTCCGTTTGCAGTGGTGTGGTGAACTAGAAACCTGGACTGCTATGGACTGGGACCGTATTGTCTTTAGCGATGAATCCAGGTTCTGTTTGGGATCTGACAACAGTTGGGTACGAGTACGGAGAATCGTGGTGACTGAGTCAATCCTGCCTTTGCTGTGGAGCAACATGCTACCCAACCTGCTGGTGCAAAGATCTGTGGGGATATTGCATATGACAGTCACCCCTGTTAGTGATATGAGGGGCACTAAGTGATATGTGCAGAACATCCTGCGACCACAGATTGCCTGTCATGGCAGGGCTCGTCCAGGTTTTCCAGGAATGTCTCCACCAGATTGCAGCACTTACTTGGCCTGCCCGGTCACCAGATTTTATCGCCAGTCAAATATTTATGGGACCAGCTGGGACACCACCTTCAGCAAACTGAGTGTGCAGGATCTACAGGCCCAGCTGTGGGAAAATGTGTCAAAGAGGCATGTCTAGCAGTCAACGATATCTCACCAAGAGGTACACTACCCATAAGTAGCCTCTGAGAGCCCTTTTATAGAGCAGTGGGGGAAGCACTTTTACACCCAGTGTCTAATCACACCACATCTGCCTGCGACTTAACTGCCCGCCGACTTTTGCAGCAGTCTGACATTTCTAAAGGTGAACGAGTGTATAAGTCACCTTTCACACTGCTTCTGACTCTGACTTTATGTTTATTGTGAGTAACCATGGCTGTGTAATGAATATTGTTGTTGTACAAAAAATGCTGTGCAATTGGAGACCTTTCATTTGTAAAACCTTGATATGTAGGTCATTTCCTTAATTTTAAAAAAATTCTGTGAACACACATGCAGAAGCCCTAAACTCCAGACTCCCACCATAGATATCAAACTAGTGAAGCTGTATGTATCCCATATGGTTTGAAAGGTTGAATAAAATGGAAATATATCTTTTTCCTTATATCATACATACACCAATCAACCTTTAAATGATTTCACTGGTGGCCAGGATTGGCTGTCTGAAGTCTTTTTCTCGTCTTGACATTCCAATAAAATCAATTGGCATTTGTATGAAAAATGTTCAGTATTTGATCCTAAAATACCATTACAATACTTAGAAATAACTTTGATTATTTTACAGCCTATGTGGCTGGCTATGCTGTTTATTATTTACTGATTGATTATTTTTAGTTGCGTGTTTTCAAAAGATTTGAAATGTCAAAAGACATTTTGCAATTAATGTGCCTTTCAAATGGTTCTCATGCTAGTATTTTGAACCCAGGTAGCATTGCATTTGTTCTGCACTTTAAAGTTACTCTTCTATTTTGCACTACTTTGATCTATTGTGCAAAGTTGTAGTGCATTTTTCCAACTGAACCAATGAACAAATGCATATTTTACAAGAATTATGCTCTTTATTGCATTTATTCTGTGTAAAGTAAATGTACAGCAGTGAAATATTTGCAGTACAAATGTGCAGCAAAAAAGGGAAAAATAAGCAAAAAGGGAGACTTGAACACAAAATATATTATATTCAAAACAAACAAACTCATCATAAACAACTCATATAATGAACAAACAGCGTGACAGAAAAAATGTGGGTCGCATGTGAGGGGGAAAAAATTGGGAACCTCTGTTAAATCTTCTCAAAAGGAATCTAGTTGTAATCTAGCAAATAATAACCACACAAGATCCCCAGACTTTGAAAAATCCTAGTCTTCTTTTAAAAGGGTTTTCAGAGTCTGTTCTAGTCTATGGTTAGCATTAGATGACTGTGAGACAAACTCTCACAATGTCATACAAATACACTACTCAAAAAAGGCCTGTATTGTTGCCTTAGTGATGTATACTGGCCTTTATGCACATGTGTTAGATCTGACATTATTTAGACTACAACTGATTTATTTTAAATCAATGCAGAGACATTTGTAAAGCACAGTCACAACTTGAATCTAACTTCCATTATTGTTCAAGCAAAACATAATATTACATTTTCCCAAATCTTTCAGCCCTGACTTGAAATTAAAATATATTATTGTACATATCCTGGCAAACTGATTATCTGTCTCTAATCCCAGAATCCCTTGGGAGCAGGGAGCCCACCTGCTCAGAGCTTCTGAAGACATCCGAGCTGTCAGAGGAGCAGCGCATTTCTGAGTTTGACTCAGTGTGCCACTTCTATGTGAGGAGCTGTCCTTCGACCCTTGAGCAAACTGCATGCCAGCGTCTAGCCCAGGACACCTGCCAAAGCCACTTCAAAAAGTGCCGTGAGTTGGTTAAGAGTTAAGAGTTAAATTAGCTTAGTCTCACACTGCAAATGCGACAGATTTAATTTAAGAAACTAAAAAACATCGTATTTAACAAAACCATGTGTCACAGTACTAGGCATGTAATGCCTCAGGAGATAAAATAATTCAGAGAAAAGAGTCCGTCCTTTGTGTGGGTTTTGATATACTTTCACTGGACACTTTATTATGTACACTTTGCTATGTAATATTGGTTTTGGACTCCTTTTGTCTTCATGGCAACAAGGTGCTGCATACATTTCTCAGACATTTTGGTTCATGTAGACATGATAGCATCATGCACCACAAGGTGTTCTATTGGATTGAGATCTGGTGGACTGTGTTTAAGTAAAGTGAACTCATTCTCATGTTGAAGAAACCAGCTGGAGTTTTGTAACATGACACATAGAAGATAGCACACTGTGGTCACAAAGGTATGAACATGGTCAGCATCAATACACGAGTAAGCCGTGGTATTTAAACGATGGTACAGTTGGTATTAGGGGGCCCAACGTGTGCCAAGAAAATATCACTCACACCATTACACCACCAACAGCAGTCTAAACAGTTGATAAAAGTGAGGAGGAATCCATACTTTCGTGCTGTTTGCGCAAAATTCTGACCTTAACATCCAAAAGTCACAGGAGGAATCAAGACTCATTAGACCAGGCAACGTTTTTTCAGTCTTCTGTTGTCCAATTTTGATAAGCCCATGTGAATTGTAGCCTCAGTTGCCTGTTCTTAGCTAAAAAGAGTGGCATCTGGTGTGGTCTTCTGCTGCTGTAGCCCGTCTGCTTCAAGGTTCGACATGTGGTGTGCATTCTGAGATGCTCGTCTGCATACCTTGGTTGAAATGACAGGTTATTTGAGTTACTGTTGCTTTTCTATCATCTCAACCCAGTCTAGCCATTTTCTCTCATCTCTTGCATCAACAAGACATTTCTGAACAGAGAACTGCTGCTCACTGGATAGTTTCTCTTTTGCCGACCATTCTCCATGAATCCTAGAGATGGCTGTGCATGAAAATCCATGTAGATCAGCAGTTTCTGAAATACTCAGAAGAGCCCGTCTAACAACCCTGCCACTGCCTGTCAATTAAATCTACTTTCTTCCCCATTCTAATGCTTGGTTTGAACTTCAGTACTGTAGGATGTCTGGACCATGTCTCCATTCCTAAATGCATTGAGTTTATGGCATGTGATTGGCTGATTAGATGAGTAGTTAATGAGAAGTGGCTGGATAGTGTATTTTGTATCACTGACTCTGCTTCTTTGATGCCATGTATGCTGACAGCTGTTTTTATTTTTTATATTTAGCTTATATGTATTTAAACTATTACTATAAATGTATTATTAGATAACATAGTTTAATTCTTATATATAACATATAGGTGGTTCAACTTTGAGTCTTGGTCCTCCCAAGGTTTCTCCCTTACAGCATTTATGGAGTTTTTTTCCTTGCCACTGTCACCCTAGGCTTGCTCAATTCGGGCTTTCGGCCTAGACAGTCATAAAGCTGCTTTAAGATAGTGCTCCACTGTAAAAAGACCTATGTAAATAAATTTGATATGAATACACAGGCTTGCAATGGACTGTTCAGGGTACCTACTCACCTGTGCCCAGTGAATTTCAGGATAGTCTTATCCTTGCAAATCTGACCGGGCTAAGTGGAGAATAAATTTTCCTAACTTTTTACACCTTTCCAAAATGTGTCAATAATTCTTGAGGAGAATGCTATGGTTTTTAAATGGAAATGCACTGATTTAATCTTTCTAAATCTTAATATTCTCCATCCCTTTCCCATATTTCTACATCCTATTCATTCCAGAGTTACATTCGTTCCTGCAGACTCTGCTGGATGTGTTACAGAGGGCTGATGATTACATCCGAGATAAAGTGGACTTGACCTTCTTCGCCCAGAGTCTTCCTCAGCTGGTGGAACATGTATACAGTTCTGTAGTCACTACACGAACTCGCAGGCATGCTGCTGATGCAGGTATGGCCAAGCGCTTGTCTCTTGTTATTTTCTAACCAGGTCATGATTTACAGATGCAGGTGTAATGGAATTTAGTACAGGTATGCGCCGTTTAACATCCGCATTATATTCTGTGAAACAACCCATTAACCGAAATGGAATATTCACCAAACATTAGCAATGTCACACAGTTTTTATAGTATGTAACTATAAAGTATATTTTCACAAGAAAACTGTGTGCAAATGATACTTAAGCATGTCAGAGATACTGCTGAAAACACGAGTGATTGATGAGTGATTGAAATGACTGATACTTTTGTTTGATTGAAGCCAAAAAGGTTTTGATGGACAGCATTACAAACAGCACGGATGAAACAGAGAATGTGCACCAGTTTATATAGTTATAGATTAGAGAGAATGTACAAACAAAGGAGTACGGCTTACAATAGGACAAGGACATACACTTAGCGAACACAAACTTACAGCTTGTTACAAATAAGTAGCAAAACGTCCTACGCACAAACACAAATAACTTACTGGTAGACAAAAAGTATCTTAACAAGAAACACACCAACCTATATATATAATATATATATATATATATATATATATATATATATATATATATATATATATATATATATATATATATATATATATATAATATATATATATCGTAATATATATCTCTATATATATATGGTCGACTCACCTAACTGACTCCAATTCCTCAGACACAGGCATCTTATTTTGTATAAAAAGACGAAACAGAAATTTGTTTATTTTTTCCCTGTAGAGATGAGTGTCCCACTTCAGCTAGCAAACACTTTTTGTCATAGCCACTATACCAATTATTCCATTATGAATAAATTAAACAAATTATAATTATAGTATTATTTTAAAAGTGCAGGTAAATCCTTCTTCTGCAACCTAAGTCCCCCTGAAACCACCCCCTGTATTGAGCAAGTGGGCCCACTAGTGGAGGACTGGGAGAAGTACCTCAACAGCATTGCTGAAAATTTAGATCAGAGCATCGAGCATGACCAACCAAAGCTGCACCCTGCAGAGGAGAAGCTCTTTCAGCAGGTAAACACCCATTTATGATGAGAACATCTTTACACATTAAGGGTAGCGAGGCAACAATATGAACATGAGGGTTTATTTAATTGCTGGAAGAATCTGAATATTATATGAATATTATAAGTATTGAAGTGCGTCTTCATCACTAACACAAAAAATGTTACATTGGAGTATTTTGATTAATCTAGAACACCAAACAAAAACTAATGACTAATTTGGACTTACTGTTCCATGTAGTTATTATTTAAATCATGGTATCTTACTGTTCATTTTGAATGTCAGCATTTGGCCTGTAGTGTACATACACTCACTGATCACTTTATTAGGTCCACCTCCCTGTTTCTAAACTCATTGTCCATTGTATCAGGTCCACTTACCATATAGAAGCACTTTGTAGTTCTACAATTACAGACTGTAGTCCGTCTGTTTCTCTGCATACTTTGTTCGTCCCCATTACTCTGTTCTCTAATGGTCAGGACCAGCACAGATCAGGTACCATTTGATTGGTGGATCATTCTCACGATGTGGTGGTGTGTGTGTTTTTTTGGTATGAGTGGATCAGACACAGCAGTGCTGCTGGAGTTTAAAAACACTGTGTTCTCTCACTTTGCACTCTATTAGTCACAGCTACCATGTTGCTCCACCTTGTAGATGCAAAATCAGAGACAGTAGCTCATCTGTTGTTGCAGTTTATGTTATTCATCCTCTAATCCTTCATCAGTGCTCACAGGATGTATGCTGGTGGCTGGATATTTTTGGCTGGTGGACTATTTTCTGTCCAGCAGTGACACTGAGGCGTTTAATAACTCCAGCAGCACTGCTGTGGTCTGATCCACTCATACCAGTACAACACACACTAACACACCACCACCACATCAGTGTCACTGCAGTGCTGAGAATGATCCACCACCCAAATAGTACCTGATCTGTGGTGGTCCTGTGGGGGTCTTGACTATTACAGAACAGAGTAAATGAGACTAACAAAGTATGTACAAAAACAGATGGACTACAGTCTGTAATTGTAGAACTACAAAGTGCTTCTATATGGTAAGTGGAACTGATAAAATGGATAATTAGTGTAGAAACAAGGAGGGGTAGCTAATAAAGTGATCAGTGAGTGTACATCCATACAGAGATGTTTTTCTGCTCACCACAGTTGAGTCAGTCCGAACAAGTCTGGCCATTATCCATTGACTTCTCTTATCAACAAGGCATTTCTGTCTGCAGAACTGCCGCTCACTGGATTTTTTTTTTATTATACCAGTCTGAGTGAAACCTAGAGACTATTGTGTGTAAAAGTCACAGAAGATCAACAGGTACAGAAATACTCAAACCAGCCTCTCTGGCACCAACAATCCTACCACAGTCAAAATTGCTGAGGTCACATTTTTCCACATTCTGATAAATGATGTGAGTATTGCCTGAAGCTGCTGGTCTGTGTCTGCATATTTTAATGCACTGCCCTGCTGCTACACTATTGGCTGATTAGATAATTGCATGAAAGTGTAGGTGTACAGGTGTTCCTAAGAAAGTGCTCAGCAAGTGTAATGTTAATTGTTCTTGTTCGAATTTTTTGTGTACCCTAGACATTTAGTTACTAAATCATTTCTGACTTTGAGTAGAAATATAACACAGTGACATCATTCTAGGATGGGTCAGCTCTTCACCAGCTAGATGGAGACCTGCGTTCCACCATTACTCTCCTCCGCTCTAGACTGGCATCTCAGCATCTTCCTGCACTTTCAGAATTGGAGGGACATTTATTTGAGATGGACTTCATAAATCTGTACAGAGAATCAGAGACTCCTGGCATAACTGCTGAACCTGTGTTGGATCCACACAGAAAGGAGAGCATGCTTTCAGTTGATGACTGGTTCACATTAGAACTTCAGGTACTTACTAAAAGAAACCAGGAAGTCACAAAAAGTGAGACAAAAACTCTCTCGAGAACACAGAATCCTGCATCCGGTGCTGTGGAGCTCACGTCACAGTCTCAGGAGTTGGTAATGAAAGACAAAGTTGTGGGGGGTGAAACTCACTCATGGACTCCTCATATACAGAAAAGAAGTCCAGTGCTCCCCCTGCTGCTTCAAGTGTCCTCCAACATGAAGACCAAGGGTAATTTGGAGCTTTGTAATTTGGAGCTTTGCGTTTTTCAGAAAAGTATGTCCTCTAAACTGCAGGATAATAATACAGTATACCTTCCACAGAATTTAGAAGTTCGTGTTATTTATGTTTTTAGTGCATCCACAAAGGAGGCGGCGAAGACATCTGCTTGAGAGACATATTCACGAGGCTACCAACAAAGGTATTTTTTTACTCATCCAGACCCCAAGCCTATATATTTTTATTTTTAACATACAGTACGTTGGAAAAGTATTAGGCCATCATTAGATTTGTTGTTTTAGCAATGGTATAATGACCATATAACATATTGTCGACAATTGGACCCAAACTGGGATTCATCACCCCATAATACTGTTTTCCACTGATCTTCATTCCAATCTTTGTGAACTTTAGCATATCTTGGCCTTTTCACCCTGTTTCCTCCTGAAAAAGGGGTTTCTTGGCTGTCATCCTTCCAAAAGACCCTGCCTGATCAAGCTTCCTCAGACTGTAGAAGGGTACTTGGTATCTTGATGAAGCTCCCAGATGCTGCTATTGCTCAAGCGTAAGAGGAGGTCACAGCAGTGACTTGCAGTGACAAACTGCGGTTAATACAATGTGCACTTACACATTATGAGACACACGTATGGCCTGTACAGTGGTGCTTCAAAGTTTAGAATTTTCTATATTTCTGCATAAATATGACCTAAACATCATGAAATGTTTATACAAGTTCCAAAAACAGACAAAGAGAACCCAGTTAAACAAATTAGACAAACAGATGTACTTGATCAGCAATCCACAGTCAGATTGTGTACAGATAAAGGAAATTCAGAGTGGAAACATGTACTGTGGTCAGAACAGTAAGTATTCCAGATGTTTTTTGGAACAAATAGAGGCCGTGTGCTCTGGACCAAAGTCAAAAAGGACCAGCCAGACTGTTATTAGCTACAAGTCCAAAAGCCAGGCTCTGCCATGGTATGGGGTTGGGTAAGTGCCCATGGCAAAGGTTATTTACACTTCTGTGATGGCAGCATTAATGCAGAAGAGTACACTGAGATTTTAGAGCCACATAAGCTGCCTTCAATACGACATCTTTCACAGGGACGTCCATGCATTTTTCAACAACACAATGCCAAACAAGCCAAATCAGAAAAAAGTTAGGACTGAAATATGCAAATTCTTTCCAGTCTTTCTTTGAAGAACATTGTTTTTAAACTTTTCAATAATTTTCTCACACACTTGTCATAAACTAGAGATCCTCTGCCCATCTTTACTTCTCAAAAACTCAGCCATTCCTGGATGCTGCATTTGTACCAAATCATGATTATAATCACCTGTTTGGAAATCACATCATTATTTAGTTTTTTACCTCATTACTAGCACTAAATTGTCCCAATGTTTTTTGAAATGTGCTGCATGCCTGAAATGGAGGAATGGATGTTTATTAATGAATGAAATGAAGTTGACCAGAAAAAACATATTTTTTATTTAAATTTTCCATACTGTCCCAACTTTTTCTGATTTTGGGTTGCATCATACATTTGTTTCTAAATTTGCCTTAAAAAGTAGGAAAGAATGAGAAAAATATTAAAAGTTAACTGAGTAAAGAAATCGACATTTGGATTAAAAGAATGTGTGTTTGTGGTTTTCAGTGTGCCCTGGGGTAGCAGAGTCAGCACAGCAGGTCATCAATACCAGGGAGATGTACAGTTGGATCCTAGACATCAGACCGAGCAACCTCAATATGAATTTTCAAGAGGTGAGTGTGTAACCATTTGTTGCTTTCAGCTATGTTACTATCTGTGATAGATTTGGTCAAAACTGAATTAGCAGGTTATTAGAAGAGTTTATTTATAAGTACCAAGAGATGGTGATGGTAAATGTCAAATTACCGAAAGTTTAAAATACAAAAAACACAAAATGGAGCACAAAAATACAATAACAAGTTGTTATAGATGATTAAATAGTTTAAATCAAATGTTTGAAAAGGTTGATGATTTGGATGCTCTACTTGTCCCTGAGCGTGATTCTGGCATAGAAATTGAAATCCATAGAATTTAACTAATGTATAGGTATGCACCGTTTAATCAAAGTCCGTTTACTTTAATGACCAAGGTCTTAACAATTAGAACAAATTATAAAGGCAAAAAAAAAATCTGTCTTTTAATTCCAAATGTTGCAGCTGTACACAGATGGTAAAATTAAAAAAGGGTCAGCATATGTATTTTTACTTCCATACAGTGGTGCATGAAAGTTTGTGAACCCTTTAGGATTTTCTATATTTCTGCAAAAATATGACCTAAAACATCATCAGATTTTCACACAATTCCTAAAAGTAGATAAAGAGAACCCAGTTAAACAAATGAGACAAAAATATTATACTTGGTCATTTATTTATTGAGGAAAATGATCCGATACTATAAATTAGTGAGTGGCAAAAGTATGTGAACTTTTGCTTTCAGTATCTGGTGTGACCCCCCTGTGCAGCAATAACTGCAGCTAAACGTTTCCTGTAACTGCTGATCAGTCCTGCACACCGGCTTGGAGGAATTTTAGCCCATTCCTCCGGACAAAACAGCTTCAGCTCTGGGATGTTGGTGGGTTTCCTCACATTAGCTGCTCGCTTTTGGTCTATCCACAACATTTTGATTGGATTAAGGTCAGGACTTTGACTTGACTTCCAAAATTTTAAAATTATTTTTCTTTAACCATTCTTTGGTAGAACGGCTTGTGTGCTTAGGGTCGTTGTCTTGCTGCATGATCCACCTTCTCTTGAGAATCAGTTCATGGACAGATGTCCTGACATTTTCCTTTAGAATTCTCTGAAATAATTCAGAATTCATTGTTCCATCAATGATGGCAAGCCATCCTGGCCCAGATGCAGCAAAACAGGCCCAACCCATGATACTACCACCACCATGTTTCACAGATGGGATAAGGTTATTACGCTGGAATGCAGTGTTTTCCTTTCTCCAAACATAACGCTTTTATTTTAAACCAAAATGTTCTGTTTTGGTCTCATCCATCCACAAAACATTCTTCCAGTAGCCTTCTGGCTTGTCCACGTGATCTTTAGCAAACTGCAGATGAGCAGCAATGTTCTTTTTGGAGAGCAGTGGCTTTCTCCTTGCAACTCTGCCATGCACAGCATTGTTGTTCAGTGTTCTTCTGATGGTGGACTCATGAACATTAACATTAGCCAATGTGAGAGAGGCCTTCAGTTGCTTAGAAGTTACCCTGGGGTCCTTTGTGACCTCACCAACTATTACACGCCTTGCTCTTGGAGTGATCTTTATTGGTCGACCACTCCTGGGGAGGGTAACAATGGTCGTGAATTTCCTCCATTTGTACACAATCTGTCTGACTGTGGATTGGTGGAGTCCAAACTCTTTAGAGATGGTTTTGTAACGTTTTTCAGCCTGATGAGCATCAACAACTCTTTTTCTGAGGTCCTCAGAAATCTCCTTTGTTCGTGCCATGATACACTTCGACAAACGTGTTGTGAAGAGCAGACTTTGATAGATCCCTGTTCTTTAAATAAAACAGGGGCCCCACTCACACCTGATTGTCATCCCATTGGTTGAAAACACCTGACTCTAATTTCACCTTTAAATTAACTTCTAATCCTAGAGGTTCACATACTTTTGCCACCCACTGATTTGTAATATTGGCTCATTTTCCTCAATAAATAAATGACCAAGTATAATATTTTTGTCTCATTTGTTTAACTGGGTTCTCTTTATCTACTTTTAGGACTTGTGTGAAAATCTGATGATGTTTTAAGTCATATTTATGCATAAATATAGAAAATTCTAAAGGCTTTCAAACAAACGTTGAAGCACCACTGTAAATATAATTTATTTCATACTCTGAGGTTTTGTTTACATATTTTTTATTTAATTTATTTTTCATAGTCAAGTACCTTACCCGCTAGGCTCCCACAGTCACCTCTACTTGTGAATCTGCAGCATTGACTACCATAATGTCCGGAGTTAGAAGACTTTTTATTTCCTATTTTAATTTATTATAAGTTTTTAGACCTCAGTCGTTGAAGCAAACAGTCTTAGATCAGATGGTCATTAAACAGCGCATACCTGTATACACTCCTGTGCCAAACCTAAAATCAGGCTCATGTTTTGAATTTGAACCCTATAGGAATATTTGGTCTCACATTAAACAAAAACTAACTGGGAAACATTTTCAGCTACTCACCAACTGTTTGAAGTCATTACAATTGAGTGGAACACCACTGCCTCTTCTCTCTGTAAAAAGCTGTCCGCAAGTTTACCCAAAAGACTTAATCAAGGGAAATGCTATTCCATAATAAGCTACTTTATCTGTTTCATATTTCCTGACCAATGATTTGCTGCTAAGCTTAATATTTTGCTAATTTGGGCCATTTTTGCCCAAGTGTATACAGTAAATACTTAAATGTGCATATATGGTTTGATATTTGTGTGCTATTTGTAACTATAGACTGAAATCTGAAATGCTTATTGTGATACTGTGCTTCTTTGAAGGTGTATTTTTAATTTCAGGTACTGGTTGACCTCACCACGAAAAATGAACACGGTCTATATAAGGCCCGGATCAAAGCCACTGTGGGAGGACGACTTTTGACCTTTCACAGTCTTGTGGGCTTGGACAATGAGCCATTCTACCGGAGCATGCCACGCATCATTGCTGTCGCTCTTGATGCTCTTAAAACGTAACCACTCTGTCAAAGACACTTCAATCTGCTGTGTACAGCATGTGTATTCACAGTTTCCTCATTGTCTGCAATATTCTCTGGTTGGAAGGTGAATGAGAGCAGTGTCCTTCACTTGATCACTCATTGAGGCTGGACTAAGTTTAAACCCTTATAACATGGACATTATAAGGTCCTTTGACAATGGGGAAGGGATGATATCGTATTCCATTTAAATACTCAGATGTACCCCAGATGTGTATCCACAGCATTTTCTGCAATCCCAAATTTAGAATGAAAGTTCTAGGATCTTGAATCAACAACGGTGCCATTATTGAGACAGTACATGATACAGATGTTCATCAGAGATGTTAGATAAGATGGTGCTAATGTTCTCCTATGTTAAATATTTAGGGTATTCTATAAGTCCAGCATCATAAGATTAATGTACACTCCTAAACAAAATCTAAAGTTCCAAAATGTTTAATGGTCCCCACAACAACTTAGAAAATGCACTCCTGAGTCAATAAGGGCGTAAAGATACTCTGCTCAGTATTCGTCTCATGATACTGAGTTTAAAATTTGATTTTACATTCGATAAAAGACATTCCCTTTTTATTTCTGAAGTGCGAACAATGCAGAAATGCGCATTTTCTTGTAATAGTTTTTAAACAAAAAGAATCTTTAGTCCCGGCATTAAAAGAAATGACTAGAAACAGGATTAAAATGGTACACAAAATTCTCTATTGTAGCTTCACCTTCACCTAAAATAAAAATAACATAACATTCCTTTTTTATTTTTGAAGAATAACAATTCAAAAATTATGTATCCTTGTATAAAAAAATTCAACAAAAAGAATGTTCAGTCCCCTGCAATGAAGAGAAAGTCTCACTGAAAATGGGATATGTCTGTATCATTTCAACCTTCTTTTGTTCCAAAAATGCAATTGCATTAAATGGTGAAAGAACGCATAATCCAAGTCCTCTATGCGCATCCTTCTATTTTAAAATGTAAAAGTGCATCACTACACTCCTACTCATCATTGCTTGTGACTGGGGTGGGGGGTGTTACTGGAAACAGGGAAATTCACGTACGTAGTCTTCTTGTACACAAAGAAAAAAAATAATAAAAATTTTGGGCTAGGTGTTCAAAATCTTCCAAAATACCTTCTATCTTTTTTTTCTTAAAAGATTATTCGCTAGTTGGTAATTTGTCCAGAGTTGAACCA
This sequence comes from Ancistrus triradiatus, assembly GCA_025084515.1. Lineage (NCBI taxonomy): Eukaryota > Metazoa > Chordata > Actinopteri > Siluriformes > Loricariidae > Ancistrus > Ancistrus triradiatus. The sequence continues at coordinate 15,399 of JAJAGP010004753.1, forward strand.
TTTAGAGAATATTTGGTCTCATTCTACTATTTGGTCTCATTCTAATATTTGGTTTCAACTACTCCTCAACTATTGGAAGCCATTACCACTGAGTGGAACAACACTGATTTTACAGTTTGGGATTGGCCCATTTTGTATGCCTTTTAGTAGGATCTATAGATTTGTTGACTGGGTAGCTCTGCTAAATTCATGTGTTCAGAATAATGGAGCAAGTACTGTAGATGTAGGCTTTTGTTTTGCCCTTTTCTTAATATGCTGAACTTATGGAACACCCTGTTCTAGAATCTAAATCTATAAATGGCACTTATGTTCACAGTCACTATGGACAAACCTCCCGAATGTACTTGGTCATATGATTGGGTCACTGGGTCACTAATTTGCTTATTCCTGGCTATACAGTGAGGTGGAGCCTAATTGAAAGTTGAATCAGACTGTTACAATTTGAATTTATGTATTTATTTGTACAGACAAACCTCTTTATATTTTTGTAATAAAAAAGTACAAATAAAATACAGCTGAGTAAAAGATGTGCTTTTATTAATCATGGCTGTATCAGCTTTCTTTCTGTTGCAAAGTTGCAATTTGGGGTGTTATTAAAAATACAAAGTTTATAGAGACAAGGGAAATGTTATTGTATTATATTTCCTTTAAATATTTTCTCTCTTTTAATTTTTAGATTTAGCTTCTGTGTATCACTATAAACTTAACCATTTCATTCTTCATTCATAATTCATCTAGGTTGCCCAAGGAGGTTGAGTTCCTTTTTTGGGTTTTGGTCCTCCCAAGGTTTCATAACATTTAGGGAGTTTTTCCTTACTACTGTAGCCCTAGGCTTACTCAATGAGGGCTTTTGGTCTAGATATTGGTAAAGCTGCAATGGTCCATTTGTAAAAAGTGCTATATAAATAAATTTGACTTGACAGGCTGTTCTCAGCCAAAAGTGTGTCGCACAACAGTGTTGCATGTGCAGCAATGTCTTTCAATGCTTTTCTGTATAAGAAATCACCAAATCAGCCCATATGATACTAATGTGACTAATTTAATGTTAGGATGATCAATTCTGGAAGAAATCAGCCTAAAAAAGGAGAGTAGCAAGCATCAACATGGCTTGCAGCCATCCTCAGTCACTCACACACTGAGTACTGGTGTGATTGGGAGGGTTCACTGGAGCTGAACTTTAATACCCCTGTGGGTTGCAGATCTCAACCAAAACTCAATTTCATACAAGATATGAGACCCACAACCTGTAGGACTGTAGGATACCTCTAGCCCTTCAGCACTAAGCTTCCATACAAAGGTTTGTACTGTCTGAATTAATGCATTTAGTAATTTACAGTACGTTTTGCAAATTCTTCAGCAGTGTAAATTTTCTTGATCAAAGCGTTCTGCATTCCTGTATTTCATGTCACATGTAGTGTCTGAAAGAAAATGGTGAAGGTTTTGTATGTGAAAATGCTGCCTGACCTCTAAATCAGAAAAATAATGATTCACATGATTCAGAATTCACAATGAGATACAAAGTTACCTTAATGCTCTGCAGTTATTTCAGCCTTGTGCAATTATTGAGTTTAGATTTTGATTTAATATTTAATACAGTAAAATTTATTTAATTGGAATCTGAGCCATTTTCCAGAACTCTACATGCATCCAGAACAGATTTAATTACAAATATATCTTACAACAATTGTTATTGTTTCTGTACAGTTGTTAGTTGAAACTGATGGTAAAAATGACCAAACTTCACCTCATGTTAGCAATTACGGAGGGTACATGGGGATCCTGACTCCCCCTTCCTGGGAAAGGAAGTCTCCCTCAATAAACCTGGATCAGAAGGTCGAGGGTTCAAATCCCACCTCTGCCAAGCTGCCACTGTTGGGTCTTTGAGCAAAACCAACAATTGCTTGGATTGTAAGACTGTACCAATTGTAAGTCGCTCTGGATAAGGGATAAATGCTGTAAATGTAAAATGTAAGATGTAAACCTGCCCAAAAAAGGTCACCACCTGGATTTAACTAAGCAAATAGTCAATTTTTTTAAAAAGAGCCTCCCATTGGATAACTACTGCATTGGTGATTGTTTCAACTGGCAAAAAGTTGTTTAACCCTAACTGATGCAGGGAGTAGCTTCTCATTTGTTAAACAACCATGTCGAAAGACACATCCTGTGGTCGTGGAAAAGATGTTAATCTGTTTAAGATGGGTCAAATTGTGAAAGAGTGGTTCAGGGAGCATGAGACATCATTTTCACACATGGATTGGCCACCACAGAGTCCAGACCTGATCCCCATTGAGAATCTTTGGGACGTGCTGGAGAATACTTTGCGCAGTGGTCCAAATCTCCATCATCAATACAAGACATTGGGGGGAAATTAATGCAACTCTGGACAGAATTAAATGTTGTGACATTGCTGAGGCTTGTGGAAATGATGCCACAGCAAATGCGAGCTGTAATCAAAGCTAAAGGCGATCCAACCAAATACTGCATTCCCCTTCATATGACTCACAGTGCTTTGGTCCACTGCCTATCATCCCTGATCCCCAATAACTGTTTTAATAACAAAACTTGTGGCTACGTCTTGTGCACATCACTGTATCGGGGATGCTTACTTTACATCTTTAAAATGACCACCTGCTGCTGATGTCATGGTGACTCAGGAGATGGAGAGACAGCTGAACACAGCATGGGGATGGGGGGGGGGTGGGGATGGGGCTGTTGGTCATGCAGCTTTAATGTACTGCATTCCCCATATCACACTCTAAATCTTAATCTTGTATTTCTACAACATATATTTTATAATTCAGAAGTGTACATATTAAATTTTTTGTTTAAACTTTTTTGTTAAACTTAAAGGTTTACTAAAGATATTTATATCATACCATGATCAAAAGGCTTTTTTTTTTTCAGATATACCAATATTTCACTCAAATTGTTATGCTGATCATGATTTGTAATGAGTAATAACATACAACACCAGAATCAGAAAAGTGGGTACAGTATGGAAAATGCAAATAAAAGAAAATAGTTTCTTTTACAATTGCTTTGACGTTTATTTTATTGAAGTTATTTCAATCTTTCTTGTCTGGTAAACTTAATTTCATCTGTTAATAACATCCATTCCTGCTTTTCAGGCCTGCAAAACATTCCAAAAAAAATTGGAACACTGGCAACTTAAGGCTTCCCCATCCCAAAGACATGCTCTAGATGAATTGGTTTCTTAAAAGTGTGAGGTGGCAAAGCTAACCACTGCACCCCAAAAACTACTGGTGATCAGTTAATCTATTTTAATGAGGCCTTAAGATTCCAAATTACTTTTATTAATCAGAAACTTTGTGTTAGTAGGGGCAGCAGAAAGACAAAGAAAAGTAGAAAGTATGGGCATTTTCTCCAGCAGGAAGCCACTCTGTTATGAGAATGAGCCGCCGAAGTAAACAGCTCATTGAAATACCTCAAGCTTTAATGCTATGAGTCGGATTTCTTGAAAACCAGAACCAACAGCAGTACTGGGGGATAAAGGGGACAGCTGCCTACATTCATCCCTCCTCACCTCCACTTTCATCATATAATCGTGGGCAGCGGGGTGAGAGAGAGAGTACCAAAATACACAGCAGATTCCTGCTTGTCACACATCCTGTTGTGGACTGTTACTGTGCCCTGACGTGGCCGTACACTACAGTGACAAACTCAGCTTGTGGTGAGTGCTTGCTTGCGTGTGCGACAGCTGACAATGCGGATGGAGAGGATAGCAGGCATTCTCCAAATAACACTATCACAAAACCACACAAATATCCAGCAAATGCTGCCTACATCTTTACACACACACACACGTCTTTCTATCATTGTGTTTTCACTGACATTACTGTACTAATTAACTCTACACCCACAACTAACCCTATAAAGTCAGTAACCTAAATCAAAATCTTCTGTTTTCATAAGAGATGTCTACAGCTTTTTGTAAGAAAAATATAAACAAAAAACAACAACAACAACAACAACAACATCAACAATACATTTTCATTGTGCAGACCTTCCATTGACATAATTATCACTGTAGCTAATTAACCTCAGTAACCTAAAGCAAATCTTTTGATTCTTTTGGTTTTAATAAAGAAAGTTACAGTTTTTGGGAAAAAAAGGATGTTTTCCTTGTGGGGACCAGGAAGTTGTCCCTGCCATGTAAAATATGTCAGAGCTTTCTATCACTGTGGGGACATTTAGTCCTAACAATGTAATACATACATGGTACAAACACCATGGTATTACAATCATTAAGAATAGAGAATACAGAAACGCCATGTTTTCCTATAATTATGGGGACATATGGCTCTAATAAAAAGTAAATGCCCACAAATACACTGCGTAGATCTCCTTATTCATTAGCTACAGAATTAGTCCCCGTCTTACTGTCTGTCTGACTCTCTCTCTCTCTGTCACACACACACACACACACACAGGTGGTGTATACAGACAGTGGGGAAAGGAGAAATTAAAGCCAGTGTGAAGGCTGTACAGCCATGACTAAGCTCTCTCTCACAGCGCTGTGTGTATGGACTCTCATGATTCTCCTCCTCTCAGGTAAATCTTACTAATTTAAAAGGTTTAGGATTTAAAACCTAATTACTTGCTCTTACTGTCCTGAAACACTATGTATACAAATACATAAAGGTGTTTAAATTTTATTGGGTTTAAGTTATTTAATATCGACTTCAGGCTGAACATTCTGAAGTTATTATTGTGTGTATCAGGTCATGACAATGTAAGGAAAAACATACTGAAAATGAATTCATATCTGATTATTGTTTTATTTTAGGCAGTTCTACAAATTTTTCATTTCATATTTAGTTTCGCTATATTATTGTATTTTCTTTTTCTTTGTTTTAATTGGGTTAACTATATAAATCCTGCTGTCTTTGCAAGCTCAAAGAAAGTCTATTTCTACATACCTTCATTAAAAAATTAATTGTATAGACTGTTATTTTTCCAAGTGGCAGACAAATATCTATTTTTTGGTTTGTAGAAGCATTGTGTAACCTAGAAGGAGCACTACATGGAGAACTGATGCGAGGATACAACAAGAACATCAGACCAATGGAGAAGAATGGAGATATCACAGAAGTCAAACTCAAGATGACCCTCACCAACCTCATATCTCTGGTGATACTCTGTTTGTGTCTGTCTGTGCCTGTATGTGTACAATGGCATTAATCATAACAGCCTAATACCAATACATGGTATGTTTTATACATAGTGTGTATGAATCTGTGATCATATATTTAACTGGTTCAAATTGTTTATTAAGACTACCCTACTTACTGCTTCATGTTTTCAGAATGAGAAGGAAGAAACGCTGACCACATGTGTGTGGGTTGAGATGGTAAGAAGCAAAAACACTCTAATTTAGCGGACTAATATCTGTCTCAGTCAGAAAATATTACAACTTACTCTTGAAAACTATTTTTTTTCAAGCCATAGTGCACTGCATGTGTTATATGGACGGCTACTGACTGTTTCTTTGTACCAGAAAAGAGTCAATCTATCTTTCAGGCATGGCCAGTTGTGTCCTTGTGTCCAGCCAGGCCAGAAGTACCATTAGACCCATGTTTGAGTCTCGATGGTGCCTCCAGCCTGGTGTACCATTTGACCGCTGAGCCACCCGAGTGCCAAATACTGACTGTGCGAGGCTATATTTGCTATCTGTGTACTTTATATATGGTAAAAAAAGAGATAATGGGAAAACAACCATAGTGTCAAGCAAATTTCAAGTTTTTAACTTTAAACTTATTAGGCAGAATGCTCCACATATCACCTTACAGTACTTGATAACACTGGATTTACATCAAGCTTACAAAGCCATAACTAGAGATGTACATTCTGAAAATACTCTTTGCCTCTTTATCTCTCACTTTCTGCAGCAGTGGTATGATTACAGGCTCAGGTGGGTCGATAGACCAGGGTTCGAGGCTTATAAGAATATCACTGTCACACGCATGCCTTCAAAATCCATCTGGCTTCCTGATATCATACTGGAGAACAAGTGAGTTCACTAATAATAATAATAATAATAATAATAATAACAACAATAGTATTAATAATCTCCTTTATCCTTTTGTATGTGTATAGTGTTGATGGGCATTTCGAGATCACGCTCTACACCAATGCTCTCATAGACTCCTATGGTATGATTTACTGGCTTCCACCCGCGATCTATCGCAGTGCCTGTGCAATTAAAGTCAACTACTTCCCCTTCGACTGGCAGAACTGCACCATGGTATTCAGGTGAAGCTCTTCAATACAAAACGGCCTTCAGTGACTTCAACATTCGCAAAACAAACACCACCATTCTGATTCAGAACAAAACACAGGTGCTGAATTTAAGTGTACAGGTACAGATACAGGTTTGTTAGTCCTTGTTGGAGAGTTACAGGTAAGTGTGATCTGAGGACCTTGTTAGTACAGGTGCGACTTACGATTTTTCAACTTTACGATGAGAATCCGATAATATACATAAATACACATTCAGAACAATCTGTTATCTGATTTTGAATTTCAAATTTTCCTGGGCAAGCTTATGCAGTACATTACTCTCATGCACTCTCCTGTGCTAAAGGGGGAACTCGGCAGTGCATGACGTAGGGAGTCATGTGCCAGGAGTGATGAGTGCTGTGAAATGTAGTGAGGAAAAGCCATGATCACGCCAAAAATCATTACATTAATATGAAATCAGCACTTTATTCTAAAATAAGCCTTGTGTTAATGATTTTCCCAACTTTAGGTTAATGTAAGTGTTTTAAGCATGATTAAGGTAGGCTGCTCTATGAGTAGTATGTACAGGAAGATGGAACCCTCTGCTAGGCATTGCTACCGACTGCACCTCCTCCGGTGCCCACGGGTCAGCTGTAGGGTCATCAGCCAGAAACCACCGATCACTGTTACGTGGTGCACAGTGGCCGCTAGTGGCCACTGTTTATCCCCAGTGCGGTCTACTACCTCCCCAGCAGTCTGGGGATTCTGCCAAGCTGACAGTAGAGGCCAGTATTGGTTCAGCTTTGGCTCGGGATCCCCAGACCATGCGATCATGCCTGTCATGTGATTACGGCACGATTGCACACACCTGTCAGTGGCTCTGTCAGCTCTTTGGTTGCCCTCCAATCACTCCTACGTCCATCTAAAAGTGTGTTGTTGACAGCCCCACATAGCCTCGGGCATCCGACTTCCACTGAGTAGATGGTGGTCTTCCAGCCAGCCATCCGACATTCAACAGCCAGCTCTGAGTACTTGACCCTTTTTTTGCTCATAAGCAGCCTTGATCCCCTCTCTTGCTGATACTACTGTGAGCTCAATGGGTAGCACTGACTTTGCCTTCGTGGACCACGCCACTATATCGGGGTGGAGGGATGTTACAATGATCTCACTCTGAAATGGAGCTGCTCGTCCAAGATCTACTCTCATGTTCCACTCCTGGTCAGGGAGAACGACTTAGGTGTTTCTCTTAGCCTGATGTTTCTTTCCCCCCACCTTCCGTGACAGAGCTGTGGATCTCCTGCTGGTGGCAACCCCATTATTGCAATGTTGATGTCGCTCATCATAGGCGCCATCTATAGCGTCTCTGGGAGAGCACAAGTTACAGCCTGACAAGATATGTTGGAGGTTTGCGTTAGGGGTATTGCAGAGTTTGTGCAACCTTCCTCACTCCCGAACTACTGATGGATTTTCTGAGGACTGGGAAGCGTATTGTATGTTGAGCGAATGAGGAAACTGAGCCTTGCCTGCGGGATCTTCCAAAAGTCTGTCCAACTGCTGTTTTGGTTGACAACGCCCTCCCAGGTTGTCCAGCTTCCTTGTCAGCATTGTGATATGGCCTTAATCTTATAGCGCTCATTCTCTGTCCTCATCACCTCCGCCACCACCGTTTCCTTCCTCTCTTTGCAGTTGGCTTTGGACCAGAACCGTGGCGCTTCTCCCCACCCTAGGCCTGCCCTTCCTGCCTGGACTTCCTGCCAACAATCTCTTGATATTGCAGACAACTAATGGCTTAGTCGACCTCAGTTTCGACGTTCTACTTCCTTACTGCTGGAGTCTTAATATTCGCAATCCTAACAGTTAGGTCGGTGGACTCTCTCAACTCGAGAACGAGCCTGGTATTTTCCGGCTTATAGCCCAAACTGATGGATTGAAGAGGCAGCTGAAGGCCTGTTTCAGAGAGTCACCGTGGCAGCCCAACCACTTCTTAATAAATGAGTTGGCTTTACCATCCATTTTACTTGCGGTGTAATATCACTCATTTTTAGCGGCCACATTACCCTTCTGTAGAGTGTAAATTGGTAGCACCAGACCTTATACTTCCCTGGAAGTTGGCTTTTGTCCATCTTTGCCATGCCTTCTGAGAGCTGTTTCATCACGGTTCTCCCCATCTGTTTGTCTGACAGCTCTGCCATGTACCGCCTCCCCAGGCTTTTGATGGGTTGCTCGGAGTGGAGTGGGATCTTCTCAGCCCCTACGACAAAGATGGTGCTGTCATTTTTCACTCCTCTCCTGAGAGACAAACTCCATGGTTTTGATGGCTTAATCTTCATTCGAGCCCATGATGTCAACTCGTCCATCCTTTTCAGCAGTCTTGCTGTACATGCTGCTGTCTGAAGGAGGCTGGTGACGTCATCCATGTATCCTCAGTGGAGGTAGTCCCTGCCCGGCTGATGACTTGATCCCTCCAACCATCTGTCTTGCACCGACAAGGATTACCTCGAATGCAGCAATGAAGAGATGGCACACCCCATGGCGATTCCTACCTCTACCATTTGCCAGGCGGTGGTAAAATCTTGGAGGGCAAAGCACATCTGCAGGTCATTAAAGTAGAATGCAACCATGTTTTTGATGCAAGAAGGCATGTGGAAGAAATCCATGGCATAGTTGATCAGCTGGTGTGGGACTGACCCATATGCATTTGCAAGATCAAGCCAGACGACATGGAGGTCTCTCTTCTCCTGCTTCTAGATCTGGTCCAAGATCATGCTCAACAAACCCTGGTAAGCCTGAGACTCCCACCTTCTGGCAATTGGTGTCTATGTAGCCATTCTCAAGCAGGTAGGTGGTCATCCTTGTGGCCAGCATGGAGAAGAAGATTTTTCCTTCTAAATTCAGCAGAGCTATGTTTTTGAACTGGCTGATGTCTTTGGAGTTTGTTTCCTTGGGGATGAAGACTGCTACTGCCCTTTACCACTCTGAGGGAATGAGTTGCTTTTTCCAGGCAGCTCATAAGGTACCATAGCACCTCTAACACCTTAGGTTCTTACATAGCTTGTAGGGGACTCCATTGGGACCTGGTGCTGATGATGACCTTGTCTTCCTCACAACCTGCCTGACTTCACTAAGCTTCGGGGGCATAACACTGAATTCTGCAGTTGGAGGTTCAGGCCGAGACATGTACCCTGGTGTTCCTAATGGGACGTTCCTTTCTGGATCACTATATTGGTCTTTGACATGCTGTTCTAGTTGCTCCCTTGTGATTTTTAGCTCCCCACTCTTCTCCTCTAGTCTGGCATGCTTAAAGGTGTCTTTGAAGAAGCTAGCTCATTCTTTTTGTTTCCGTTTGATACGGTTACGGATACCGAGTTGTCCGTCCTGTTAGGCCCATCTTTCGTCCCGCCTCTTTGAGAGCCTTTGGGTTGTTTTCTCTTAAGCTTCTTCATAGTTATAGTTGGGTGTACCTCCTCTGAGGTATTAGTGGGTTGGTTAACTAGCCACCCACTCCCAGTGCGGTCTTTCCTGGCTGTCCTCCAGTCTTCCCTGGACTCCAACTGCCAGCCAGGAATCAGCCAGGAACCAC
>JAJAGP010004753.1:25318-43887 GCA_025084515.1 Ancistrus triradiatus
TTCCTCACTCCCGAACTACTGATGGATTTTCTGAGGACTGGGAAGCGTATTGTATGTTGAGCGAATGAGGAAACTGAGCCTTGCCTGCGGGATCTTCCAAAAGTCTGTCCAACTGCTGTTTTGGTTGACAACGCCCTCCCAGGTTGTCCAGCTTCCTTGTCAGCATTGTGATATGGCCTTAATCTTATAGCTCTCATTCTCTGTCCTCATCACCTCCGCCACCACCATTTCCTTCCTCTCTTTGCAGTTGGCTTTGGACCAGAACTGTGGCGCTTCTCCCCACCCTAGGCCTGCCCTTCCTGCCTGGACTTCCTGCCGACAATCTCTTGATATTGCAGACAACTAATGGCTGAGTCGACCTCAGTTTCGGCGTTCCACTTCCGGCCTGTTGGAATCTTAATATTCGCAATCCTAACAGTTAGGTTGGTGGACTCTCTCAACTCGAGAACGAGCCTGGTCTTTTCCAGCTTATAGCCCAAACTGATGGATTGAAGAAGCAGCTGAAGAGTGTTCCTTCCGAAGAGGCCTGTTTCAGAGAGGCACCATGGCAACCCAACCACTTCTTAATAAATGAGTTGGCTTTACCATCCATTTTACTTGCGGTTTAATATCACTCATTTTTAGCGGCCACATCACCCTTCTGTAGAGTGTAAATTGGTAACACCAGACCTTATACTTCCCTGGAAGTTGGCTTTTGTTGATCTTTGCCAGGCCTTCTGAGAGCTGTTTCATCACGGTTCTCCCCATCTGTTTGTCTGACAGCTCTGCCATGTACCGCCTCCCCAGGCTTTTGATGGGTTGTCTCAGAGAGGAGTGGGATCGTCTCGGCCCCTACGACAAAGATGGTGCTGTCATTTTTCACTCCTCTCCTGAAATACAAACTCCGTGGTTTTGATGGCTTAATCTTCATTCGAGCCCATGATGTCAACTCATCCATCCTTTTCAGCAGTCTTGCTGTACATGCTGCTGTCTGAAGGAGGCTGGTGACGTCATCAATGTATGCTCAGTGGAGATAGTCCCTGCTGATGACTTGATCCCTCCAACCATCTGTCTTGCACCGACAAGGAATACCTCGAATGCAGCCACGAACAAGATGGGAGAGATGGCACACCCCATGGCGATTCCTACCTCTACCATTTGCCAGGCGGTGGTAAAATCTTGGAGAGCAAAGCACATCTGCAGGTCATTAAAGTAGAATGCAACCATGTTTTTGATGCAAGAAGGCATGTGGAAGAACTCCATGGCATAGTTGATCAGCTGGTGTGGGACTGACCCATATGCGTTTGCAAGATCAAGCCAGACGACATGGAGGTCTCTCTTCTCCTGCTTCTACATCTGGTCCAAGATCATGCTCAACAAACCCTGGGAAGCCTGAGACTTCCGCCTTCTGGCAATTGGTGTCTATGTAGCCATTCTCAAGCAGGCAGGTGGTCATCCTTGTGGCCAGCATGGAGAAGAAGATTTTTCCTTCTACATTCAGCAGAGCAATGTTTCTGAACTGGCTGATGTCTTTGGAGTTTGTTTCCTTGGGGATGAAGACTGCTACTGCCCTTTACCAGTCTGAGGGAATGAGTTGCTTTTTCCAGGCAGCTCTCATAAGGTACCATAGCACCTCTAACACCTTAGGGCAGTTCTTACATAGCTTGTAGGGGACTCCATTGGGACCTGGTGCTGATGATGACCTTGTCTTCCTCACAACCTGCCTGACTTCACTAAGCTTCGGGGGCATAACACTGAATTCTGCAGTTGGAGGTGCAGGCCGAGACATGTACCCTGTTGTTCCTAATGGGACGTTCCTTGCTGGATCACTATATTGGTCTTTGACATGCTGTTCTAGTTGCTCCCTTGTGATTTTCAGCTCCCCACTTTTCTCCTCTAGTCTGGCATGCTTAAAGGTGTCTTTGAAGAAGCTAGCTCATTGTTTTTGTTTCCGTTTGATACGGTTACGGATACCGAGTTGTCCGTCCTGTTAGGCCCATCTTTCCGCCTCTTGGAGAGCCTTCGAGCTGTTTTCTCTTATGGTTCTTCAATAGTTATAGTTGGGTGTGCCTCCTCTGAGGTATTAGTGGGTTGGGTAACTATCCACTCACTCCCAGTGTGGTCTTTCATTGCTGTGATCCAGTCTTTCCTGGCTGTCCTCCCGTCTTCCCTGGACTCCAACTGCCAGCCAGGAACCACCGATCACCGACGTTTCGCTCCTTTAATCCTGGAATGTCTCCTGGTGGTGGAGCGGTGACAGGGACATCTCCCTTATATATATATAGTATATGATATATACAATATATTTTAAACTCCTTGGTTATATGATAAATTCAACTTTTTGAAAAACATATTTAAAACATCTGCTTTGGAAGCTATAGCACTATACAAAGCAATATTTCTCTCAGTAAAATTCAGATTAAAGAGGTTTAAATATAATACCCATAAAATATCTTATTGTAATTATTGTACAATCCAAAAATTTCTAATTAAAATTAGTAAAGAAAAACACTGGAGCGCTTTATATGTTTGTTTTTAAGCACTGATTGAAAATGGTTTAAAGAAACCAAACCTCAAACTACTTTGACAAACACTGAGGTGGATAACAAGATATCTACAACTTCAAATGATAAAAAGTTGGACAGTATGAAAAATTTAAATATTGATTCTTACATTGAATTAAATTTTGGACAGTATGAATCTAATATATTTCATGTTTTTTCTGATCAACTTAATTTCAATTGTTAATATACATCTATCAATGCATTTCATTTATACCTCTGTGATGGCTGCATTAATGCAGAAAAGTACATGAAGATTTTAGAACAACAAATACTGCCATCAAGACGACATCTATTCTAGGGACACCCAGAATAGACAATGCAAAACCACATGCTACACAGGTTACAAAGACCTGACTGTGGAAGTAGAGGGTACAGGTACTGGACTGGCCTGAAACCTGTTTTCTGGAGGAATGAGAAAAAAAATAACACCTGAAACACTTGATATCTTCTCTGCCAAACATCTTTTTAGTGTTGTGACGAGGACTGGCAACATTACAAAGTGGTAAATGCTTTACCGTCCCAACTTTTTTTGAAATGTGTTGCAGGCCTGAAATGCAGGAATGAATATTAACAAATGAAATGAAGTCGACTATAAAATAAAAGCATCTTGGGTTCATACTGACTGCAATGAAATGAGTCATGTAAAGTAAAGAAACACTGCATTTTTTCACACTGTCCCAACTTTGTCCACTTTGGGGCTGTAATAAAGGACAAACAAGATCGTAGTGGAAATACACAATGTGACAAATATTACAGTGCATTTGTAAATGTGAATGGGTTGCAGGTCCCAGACATATAGTGCTAATGAGATAGAGCTGAAGCTGACTGAAGAAAAACAAAACAGTGGAATGGATTGAGATCGACCCTGAGGCCTTTACAGGTACATTACCATTACTATTCTGTGCTGACCTCCCTACCTTCCTCTGCATTAACCTTTACATCAAACACCTTTTATACTCAGACACTGCTTGCTTTCTGAGACAATTCAGGCCACATCCTACTATACCTTCACATATACTTATTTGGCAGATACAAGCATACTGCTGTGCAATACAAAACTAAGAGATCTTTACCTCTTCATAATTTTTCATTCACTAGAAGAATATTAAGCATGAAGAGTAAAATAATATTGTTATCCAAATTTAAATTTAAGTGTTATCCAAGTGTGATCCAAACTAAAATGTAAAAAAAACATATTCCATGGTAATTTTAATGGGAATCAGAAATTCTTATTTAAAAAAAATGCATTGTTTCCTACATTTACTTTTACTCTTATTTCATTTTGACAGTGTCTCTTACAGTGTAACTGCTATGAGTCGCTGTGTAGTATTTTAACTGAGAAAATGATTAATATAGCAGTTCTAATGTATAAAATACCTAAAAACAGTCGTCTAAAATTACAATATAAGCAGCATTTCCTGGCTGATGAGTTACGTCTTCAGTGAAAATAAGAAACATTTGAAAACATTGACTCTGGTCAATATTTTGTCAGTGAGACACTCAAGAGGCAAATCAGAAAGGTTGAGTAGCTGATCTATGGTGGGTTTTTTTTCAGTTAAAGCATTTTCAGCTGAGTGGTTGAAACATGAAAATGCTTTCTTAAAAATAAGAAAGCATTCATTCCTAGATGTACAAAGAAGCTCTCCATAATGGCTGTTTTGTAGCAAAGCACATGAATGATCACGCTATGACATCATTCATCACCACCTATAGTCAATGTGGATTTATTTTCCTGAAGACTGAGCTGCAACTACGCTAAGTTAGTCCTTAATAACTCTGTAACACACTGGCCTCTGTGGCATTAGTGATGAACTATGTAATCAATAACTTTTCACATATACACTGACTAAGCAATACTGCACATTCCTAGAGAATGGAGAATGGGTAATTAAGCACCGGCCTGCTAAGAAGTTGATGAACGAGAAGTACAGCCGAGATGAGCTGGAGTATCAGGAGATCATCTTCTTCCTCATCATCCAGAGAAAGCCACTTTTCTACATCATCAACATCATCTTGCCCTGCGTGCTCTTCTCCTCTCTTGGGCTGCTTGTCTACTTCCTGCCTGCTAAAGGTCAGAGTGAATCAGCTGCTCGGGTACCTGGAGTAACTGGCAAAACAGTTGGTGCATGAACTAATATATATAGAAGGAATATAGACGTATAATGTTTCAGTGACAGTCTGGTTTAACAATATAACTGTTTTAATTATTTTAAAATGAAAACCTACATTATGACCATAGGTATAACCAGCCTAGTCCAGGATTTTTCACCTTCTAACCCCACCTATAATATCCAGAAAAGACAGAAACCTTGTAAACCTGCAGTCAAGTAAATTTACTAATGCCAAAACCACAAAAGTTGATTTTTCATATAGATGCATGTAAGTTTTTCAGCAGATACACTCACCAGCTACTTATGTACACCTAAATGGTATTAGGTACACCTTGTTAGTACTGAGTTGGCTGCAGAACTGCCTTAATTATTCAGGGCATAGATTCAACAAGGTGCTGGAAACATTCCTGAGAACTTTTTTGTAGATTTGCATCCATGATGCAAATCTCCTGTTCCACCACATCTCAAATGTGCTCGATTCAATTGAGCTCTGGTGACTGTGGAGGCCATTTGAGTACAATGAACTCATTGTCATGTTCAAGAAACCAGTTTAAGGTCATTTGAGCTTTGTGTCATGGTGTGTCATCAGAAGATGATACACTGTGGTCATAAAGGGATGGACATGGTCAGCAACAAAGTGATGCTGACCATGGTATTGGTATTAAGGGGCCCAAGGTGTGCCTAGAAAATATCGGCAACATCATTACACCACCAGCAGCAGCCTGAACCACTGATAAAAGACAGGAGGGATCCGTGATTTCATGTTGTTTACACCAAGTTCTGATCCTAAAATCCAAACGTCACAGCAGAAATTGAGACTCATCAGACGTCCAATTTTGGTGAGCTAGTGTGAATTGTAGCCTCAATTACCTGTTCTTAGCTGAAAGGACTGGCACCCAGTGTGGTCTTCTGTTGCTCTAGCCAATCTTCTTCAAAGATCAAAGCATGGTGAGTTGTAACGTGTATCTATTTGAGTTACTGTTGCCTTTCTATCAGCTTGCACCAATCTGGCCATTTTCATCTGACATCAACAAGGCAGTTTTGCCCAGAGAACTGCTGCTCACTGGATATTTTCTCTCTTTCCTGACCATTCTCTGTAACCCTTACAGATGAAAATCCCAGTAGATCAGCAGTTTCTGAAATCCTCAGACCATACTGTCTAGCACCAACAACCATGCCATGTTCAAAGTCACTTAAATCACCTTTCGTCCCCATTCTGATGCTCGGTGTGAACTTCAGCAGGTCATCTTGACCATGTCTACAGACATTGAGTTGCTGCCATGTGATTGGCTGACTAGATATTTGCATTAATAAGCAGTTGAACAAGTGTACCTGATAAACTGGCTGGTGAGTGTAAATTATTGAATTAATTCATTGTATTGTGCTGAGTGAACCATGTTCATGTATGTGTGATTGATTAGCTGGAGGACAGAAGTGCACCATGTCCATCACCATCCTGCTGGCTCAGACTGTCTTCCTTTTCCTCATTGCAAAGAAAATTCCAGAAACCTCCAAGGCTGTACCTCTCATTGGAAGGTAGAGAGACAAAATTGTGTAAAACATCTCCATTTAGGTTGCTGTCTTGGGAATCCTGTGTAGGTTAAAGGAATTTTACGTTTTCAATCCACTATAAACCTTTAAAACATATTTACATATTAAATCATTCTGGGAATTAATCTGAGTGAGAAGACTACAAAGTGCACTGATTCTACGACTTTAAATCGGAACACTACAGATCTTATTTTACCATGGATTGAATTCTGTTGTTGTGTGCAGTGTTGCATAAATACTTTGTGACCATACTTTTATAGATTAAAAAGCATCTTCTGCTTTTAATCTCCCGCCTCTCCTCATGGATCCGCAGCATTGACTGGCTGCTGAGGTGAACAGCTTTTTACAGCCACAATGTCTGGATTAAAAAGACAGATTTTTATTCCTGTTATAATTTATAATAATTGTTAAGAGCTCGGTTGTTACAGTGAACAGACATTGACTGGATAGTCGTTAATGACGCATACCTGTATTGCCTTCAAAGAAAGTTGTAGATGACTTTGAACAGTCACTTAGTTATTTATGATGATGTTCTTTTTTCATTAGGTATCTGATGTTTGTTATGTCTGTGACTGGAATCACAGTGATGAACTGTGTGGTGGTTTTGAATGTCTCTCTGAGAACACCCAACACGCACCCTATGACTGATAAAGTCAGGAAGGTAACACTGCACAGCTCACATCCACACTCACTGCACAGCTCACATTGTCATACAGTACAAACTAGATCTTTAATAAAGTGAATACAATACAGTTTTTCATGCCATATCGTGCATCATACTTACTCTTTGTGGCAAACTTCAGGTGCTGTTAAACATTTTTCCTCGGGTGCTGATGATGAGGATGCAGCGCTGGACGCCAGAGAGTGCACTGACTGAGAATGGCACAATGAACGGACCTGCTTTCCCCCAGAGGAGACGCAGCTCGCTGGGACTAATTGCAAAGGCAGATGAATATGTGCTGAAGACAGCCCGCTCAGAGCTGATGTTCAGCAAGCTGAAAGAGAGAGATGGGCTCATGAGAAGCGCACTGGAGAAGATCCGTGAGTCTTACCTTTGTTATAAATATAGTAACCTCAGTAGTGCTGGTGTTGAATGTAAATCTTTTGTAACTGTTGACCCACAGACATCAGCTTGGAAGGGGACACAGTCCAGGATCTGAGCTTAAGTCTGGCCAAGGCTTCACCTGAGCTGAAGCAGTGTGTAGCATCCTGCAAACACATTGCGAAGAGCACAAAACAGCAAAACAACTTCCAAAAAGTGAGCACAAATGACTGTGACACACCATCACAATAACATTATAGCCATACTAAATGGCAGTACAGTGGTACCTTGGTTCTCATCATTAATTTGTTCCAGAAGGCTTGTCAAAAGGACGAGTACCAAGCCAATTTTTCTCAAAAAGAATAATGTAAATTGAATTAATCCATTCCAGAGTCCCAGAAAATCCACACTGTATAAGGCATTACATGCATTAATGGAGTTGTATTGTGCAGGTGCTCTCTGATTTATGAAGGGGATATGTTCCAACAAATCCATCATAAGTTACAGGTATCATGAACCGATAAGTTTAATATAGTCAATACTGTATCATAGCCTATTACACATTAACGCTTACATTAACCTACAGTTGGACATAATCATTAACACAATGCTTATTTTACAATAAAGTGCTGAAAAATATCATGTAATTTAAGTCAAGTCAAGTCAAGTCAGAATTATTTATATACAGTCATATGAAAAAGTTTGGGCACCCCTGATAATTCTCATGATTTTAGTTTATAAATCATTGGCAACTTGAGTTAAATATATCATATAGCAGATGAACACAGTGATATTTGAGAAGTGAAATGAAGTTTATAGGATTTACAGAAAGTGTGCAGTAATTATTCAAACAAAATTAGGCAGGTGCATAAATTTGGGCACCCCCAACAGAAAAATTACATCAATATTAGTAGATCCTCCTTTTGTAGAAATAACAGCCGCTAAACGCTTCCTACAGCTTCCAGTCTGGATTCTGGTTGAAGGTGCTTTGGACCATTCTTCTTTAGAAACATCTCCAGTTCAGTCAGGTTTGATGGTTTTCCGAGCATGGACAGCCCACATTTTCAGTAATATTCATGTCTGGGGACTGAGATGGCCATTCCAGAACGTTTGTACTGGTTCCTCTGCATGAATGCCTTAGTAGATTTTGAGGCAGGGTTTGGGGGTCGTTGGTCTCGGTGCAACTTTGTCACTGATTCTTGAACATTGTTCTCAAGAATCTGGAGATATTAACTGGAATCCATGTGACCCTCAACTTTAACAAGATTCCTAGTACCTGCACTGGCCACACAGTCCCACAGCATGATGGAACCGCCACCAAAATTTTACTGTGGGTAGCAAGTGTTTGTCTTGGGATTGCTGTGTTCTTTTTTTCCGCTCCTTGTTATGTCCAAATAACTCAATTTTAGTTTCATCAGTACACTGCACTTTATTCCAAAATGAAGCTGGATTGTCCAAATGTGCTGTAGCACACCTCAAGTGACTCTGTTTGTGGCGTGTCTGCAGAAAAGGCTTCTTCTGCATTACTCTCCCCATACAGCCTCTCCTTGTGCAAAGTGCGCTGTATAGTTGAACGATGAACAGTGACACCATCTGCAGCAAGATGAGGTTGTAGGTCTTTGGAGGTGGTCTGTGGCTTGACTATGACTGTTCTCACCATCCATCGCCTCTGCCTATCTGAGATTTTTCTTGGTCTGCCACTTCGGGAGTTCCTTAACTAGAACTGTGCCTGTGAGTCTTCCATGTGCCTCACTATGTTCCTCCACAGTGGAAAAACTGACAGCTGAAATCTCTAGAGAGAGCTTTTCCCTTTCCCTGAACCATGATGTTGAACAACCTTTGTTTTCAGGCCATTGAGAGTTGTTTTGAGGCTCCCATGTTGCCACTCTTCAGAGAAAATGCAAATAGGAGAAAAACTTCCAATTGGCCACCTTAACACTTTCTCATAGTTGGATTCACTTGTGTATGTAGATCAAGGGTCAATGAGCTTACAAAACAAATTTTGTGTTCCAATAATTAGTGCTAAAGGTATTCAAATGACAAGGGTGCCCAAATTTATGCACCTGCCTAATTTTGTTTGAATAATTACTGCACACTTTCTGTAAAACCTATAAACTTAATTTCACTTCTCAAATATCACGGTGTTCATCTGCTATATGATATATTTACCTGAAATTGCTGAGCTGGACAACCAATGATTTATAAAGAAAAATCATGAAAATGATCAGGGGTGCCCAAACGTTTTCATACGACTGTAGCGCTTTTTACAATGGAGCATTGTCTCAAAGCAACTTTACAAGTTTAGATTATCTCCTAATAACTACGTCCAATCCCAAATTGAGCAAGCCTAGGGCGACAATGGCAAGGGTTATGGAGTGAAAGTGAAAAGTAACAGTGAAACACTTACTCTATTGGTGAACTCAGGGTACTAGCTGATAATGCTAACGGCTTAGCCTGAAGGTCAAGAGGATTCAGTCTCTATTTCCCTTTCAGTTGGCTGTCATTACTAAGCATTTTTTGATCCATCGGGACTTATTTGCACTAGGAGTATAGTACTGTAGATGTAAAAATAAAGAAAAACACAATAAACAGAGCGGAGATCTTCACTGAGCAAGGGCTATTGCGAATCTGATTCACTGTGCACTGAATCGTGAATTGAGTTTCGGCTGCAATGAATCATACAAGTTTAAGCAAGTGTGCCTAGGACCAAGCAAACGACGTCAAAATGCGTTCAAGTTCCAAGGTGGTCGAGAACAGAGGTACCACTGCACTTTTAATACTCAAGTACAGTTAACAGCAAGTTGTTTTGCACGTAGTCAAGAGGAAAATTGTTACTGTAGTAACATTTCACAGGCAATAGCTAGTTGTACTCATGTATAGTGGAGTCACTTCATCAAGTGGGTGTCATGTCCGTCCCTAGGACGTTACATGTATAGATAATTAATATAAATAACTGTAAAAAACATTTTATTATTAGGCAAAGTGTCCTGCACAGTGATGCAATTCAAAATTTAATGTATATACTTTATATATTAAAGAACATTACTAAAAAGTACAAATAACACTGAAAAATAGTATTTGTCCCTGTTTTTTAACATTACTCTTTATAATGAAATATAACAATTAAAATCCTTCATTGTTTCACTCCATATCCCATCTATGCCTTAAATATTATTTTATTTTAAATACCTATTTTAGTCATGTCCCAAGGTTTTCACATCTTTCCACTTCTGAAAATTATAGAACATACCACAAGTCACATGTTCAATAGGAATTTGTTTCATCTGGATCTTCTGAAGGTCACGGGGAGACCAAAAGTTAGCTCTATCCTCCAGTTAGCTCTATAACTCCAGTTCACTGAACACTGGACTAAATGTATGAGCAATGGATCTGAATCCATTCCTACTGGGTGAATGTTTGGCCACATCTCAGATGTTTGCTTTGCTCTCTCTGCAGGAGAATGAGGAATGGAATCTGGTTGCTAGAGTTGTTGACAGACTCTGCTTTATCACCATGGCCATGTCGTTTATCCTGGGAACCATAGGAATCTTCCTCATGGGACATTTTAACCAAGCTCCATCTCTCCCTTTTCCTGGAGACCCCAAAATGTACCTGCCTGAGATGTCCACAATAAACATCACTAGCTAATTTTGACAGGCTTGTGAGACACACTCAGAAGTGACTAGCAGGAACAAGTGCTCCATCAATGCAAACATCTACTGAAGTTCTCTTAAGGCTATTTGTGTGGTGAGCTGACATCACACCTTAATGGACTGCAGAACCCACTATGCTTGGAACCGGTCACAGAGTGGAAGTACTCAGTTTTCTGATTTATTTTGCCATATCGTTGGAGCTTTTTTCTTAAATCCACATACTGAGATTGGCCACAAACCTCATAGTGATCTGTTTGGCCAAAGCTTACTTTCAGCCATTCTTTCTGAATGTTTTTGTATAGTACTAATGGATTTTATCTAGTCGTTTTGTAATATTGTTAAGCAAATGTAATTGTAGCATGCCAAGATATTGTTTACAGATATTGTTTATAATTAACACTGGGCCATATGAAGATGCAGTCTTATGCATAAGTTTGGGCTCCCCTGATCAACTGAAATATTTTGTTAATTTTCTGTGAAAAGACATTACAGCCTCTGTAGAAAACAATCGAATAAAGATGTTTCTTCCAATTTTAACGAACCATTAACAAGTCAGTGATAGTCAGATTCACTCATTTTTAGCAGACATTTAGCAGACACTCTTATCCAGAGTGTATTACAATTGATACAGTCTTACAATCCAAGCAATTGTCGATTAAGGGCCTTGCTCAAGGACCCAACAGTGGCGGCTTGGCTGAGGTGGGATATGAACCCTGGACCTTCTGGTCCATAGTCCTGTACCTTAACCGCTAGTAAGAAGAAGCATTTTCACTGATGATCTCAGTTTGGGTACCCACTTTATATGTCTGTGTATCTATCTATGCTTTTTCAAAGGTTCCCAGCCCATTGCTACTCGGGGCACACTTAACCCACCACTAAACTTTACACAGCCCACACGAAAATATGGCATTTAAAATCGAAATAAATACAGCACAATAATCAATGTAGCCTATAGATTTGGATGGGTATGGAAGCATTTCTCACAGGTGGTTAAAAACCACTGTACTACTTTATATATTTTTTAATATCTCAAAAACAACTGACTTGGTCCATTAAAATTGCAGCAATACAGAAACATGTCTCTGCCCCCTGCAGAGATTGTGGCGATTTTATTCATTTAGAAAATCAACTGAAATCAACAATGTCATTTAATTGGGGTGCCCAAATGTATGCGTATCATCTGTAATTATAAGTAATCATCATACTATAATGCCCAGCTGCATCGTTACTCACAGTGACAAACAGCTAGTGACTCATATATTTTTCATCTTTTCTTTTGTTTATTTTGGTAATGATTTAGTTTAAAATATTATTATTTACGGTTTTCAAAATGTGATCACTTTGGGTTAGGTTGTTGGCCACTCTGAGAATCAATACAGATAATGCAATACCAATAATCAATAACAATGACAAAAATACACCACATGGTAGCAGAGTGGTTAGTGCTTTTTTCACTGCCTCTGTAGATTTTACATGTTCTCCCAATGTCTGCATGGGTTTCCGCAGTTACCTCTCATATATCAATAACATATTTTATGGCATAACACCTAGTGTGCCAGTGTGAGTACGTGGTGTGCGTGTGTGTGTGCCCTGTGATAGACTGGTGCCCTGTCTAGGACTGACAACCCCACCCTCTCACCCCATTCCGCCTTCTCACCCCACCCCTGAACTGGATGAAGAAGGTATGGTATGTGAATGAGTAGATTTTGCTCCTAGACTTTTTTAATAACATCACTATATTACAGTGAACTGTGGGATAGGTGGCTTTCTACAACAGTTCCGTTTTGAGAATAAAGCATCTTAATATGATCCAGTCTACTGCTAATGCTTATTGGTACTTTGATTTTTAAGCTCCTGTTAACAATGTGAGTGAGAAATGTGAGTGATACTTCTGGTCATACAGTCAAACTAGTAACAATGTAAAAAACTAAGCAGTGTTAATACTGTATTAAAAGATTAATATGTGTGTAAAGTCTCAAGTTACTCAAAGGAGGATATGAATTACATGGCTGAATGGTGAACCACAAAGACTAGATCCTGGAAAAGGGGGTATTAGGGTGCACTGGCAGCAGGGAGAAGGAGGAGGGGACGTACCAGAGGCACACAAGTACCCAAAATACACAATCTGACATAGACAAAACATCATAGAAGGATTGCCTGGATACCCAACTATCAACAGAAGGAGGTTAAGATACGCTTTTTGAATCACAAAGCCTTTCAAAGCAGAAGACGTTCTCACTGGCACACCAACCATCTGAGATACAGCAACAACCACTGAAAAGGAGCAGCAACAATGGTAAGAGTTCAAATTGTACATTTTTGTGGCTTTACAAATCATAAAGTTGTTTAGGAGAGTTGTCAGATTTTTTGGAAAGTGTTTCATTAGTATAATGTCTAAGTGTGAAAGCTCACCAGTAGGTTAACGTGCAATTATAAGGAAACTAATTATAACCTTACATTGAATTAACCTGGCATATACAGTAATTCAGTGCATATGATGCAGTATAAGGTATTAAACATGCTATACTTAAAAAAAAACCTGTGAAACGAAAAGTATACTTGTTAAATGTATATATACAGTCTTATTCAAATAATTCAGCATGACCTGGTCAAAAGTGTTATCTTTTTAAATAAAAAAGTTGACTGAAATCACATACTGTAACTATGCAAATTTAGTCTTAAAGTCCATCAATTTGAGACCAATAGTGAATAATTTTTTTCCAATATGTTTTGAATTGTATGCATTAAATTTTTGCAGAAATTAGTGTTATTCTATAGAAAATTCATGTAAAAAGTATTTCATTTAAGATTTCGTCCTAAGCAAAAATACCTTTCTAATGTCGTTTGCATGCTGAATAAATTTTTTTTCCAGAATTTCTCCATCACCCATAGTTTTTTTGTTCCAGTATACTTGCCTATCACTGCATATACTATATATGTACCAGTGCTCTGCAGCATTTAAGCAAACAGCTTACCAAACACAGCATATTTTCTTTGTTTGCGAAGTGCAATAGCCTCTTTTTGAAAGTACAGCTCTTTATAAATGAGTCACCAGGGGCCTGCAGAAACATAATATGATGGGACATGAAAACAGTGCCCCATGGTCGTGTTGTGGATATAGCCAGGGATGTTGGCACGACATTAGGTAAAGTAAACAAAAAACAATTTGTCGTGTTGTTCATCACTGTCATGCATATGTCTCTGTCACCATCACTGTGATGTGACAGTTGTTAAGGTACTGGACAATTAACCAGAAGGTCCCAGAACTGTTAAGCTGCCACCGTTATACGCTTGAGCGAGATTCTTAACCCACAATAGCTTAGATTGTATGTTGTAGTCACTCCTGATTTGTTACATACTGTATATGAAAATGTAAAAACCTCTCTCTGTCTCTCAAACTCAGGACGTGTCCACTGTGACAGCTCAGCCGCTTCCATTTGGTTTGGAGAGAGAAAAGCACATTGAGATGCTGTTCAGAGCATTCCACAGGAGATGGCGACCTTCCACTGACCCTCAAGATCTCACTGCTTCTCCAGCCCAAAGAGAAACTCCATTTTCTAACGATCTATCAACCACTGTAGATCCTGAGACAGAAAACAGGGGTAATGAATGGCAATGGATAACAGAGACCCTACCAGCAGGACTGTCTTCTCTGAGAACTGTCAGCAAACTACACATCACCACTATACCTGAGCTCCGGGGTAAGCCATGTAGTCCAACACCAACTGTATTCAAATCACAACATGGAAAATTTAATTAGAAATGCTAAATTACAGAAACAAATACCTAAAAAGTCTCACTTTGTGTCTCAGGTCCCCAGTGCATATCCCGCAGGGCATATATCATCACCACGGAGACCAAGCAGCAGCTGTTTGTGGCTGTGGAAGGTAGATATAATTGGATAGACAGATGGGGGGTTGGTAGGGGTCACTGTTGCAGCAACAGGGGATGATCCCTCATTGTCTTCCTCACCCTAAGTCACAGCCAGTTGTGCCCCTTTGATGCCTGACTTGCCTGGAAGTACCCGTGACTCAAAATATGGGTAACCGCAGTGGGTGGGCTAGCGAAACTGCCACTGCACCACTCAAGCGTACTTATAGAGTACACCGCTTGTCTCTTGGAAAAACCCCACTGACTTTTGTGTTTGATGCAGAGACAGAATGGTGATTTAATCTTTCATTTAATGTTTTCATAACCACTTTAATCAGGGGGCATTTCTATAACTACTTGTTGTATGGGGCACAACACAGAGTTAATGGGGCAACAGCCGTACTTCTCATGCATGCCAAACAGCTGAGGAGACAACTGTGCATGAAAAAGAAGCCGGTTTAAACAAATAAATAGATTATAAAATGATTTCACACTTAAAATGGGCGGCGTGGTGAGAAATGAAGAACAAATCAACTCTTTTATTCATTGGATCATTTGTCATGATAATGTAAACTGATTTGCCTTTGCTTTAGTGCCTACCAATATGTACTTTTGGTCGGGTTATACGATTAGAAGTGGATAGGCCAAAACATATAGCGTATACTATACTCTAGCTTATCATTCCTTGTCTGAGAATGGCTGATTTCTTTGTAATATATATTTGGCGGACGTCCATTACTCAATGCAAAAAAACTGAAGACACTGGATCTGATGAGGGTTAGCCCCTCAACCTGTGGAAAAGATGCTGTGGCATTATGGGAAATGTAGTGTATTGTAGTATTGTACTTGGGCATGTGCCCCAGGAATGTGGATTTGATGACACCCATGATATAATCTAATTGAGGGTTGGAGGAACTGCCTGCTTGCTTTTTTCTGCCTGTTGTTTTATTAATAACTTTGCATTATAGAGTATGTGTTGCTATTAAAATATCCAAAATTGTCTGTTGTAAAGCAAGGCTAAGAAATCAAATTCTGTCTCCCTTTCCCTTATTCTCTTTTCTTCAGAGAGCTCATGTGTGTGTATGCAGTGTTGTGGTCCGGCTCGTTCCTACTCTATCCAGGGCTATGACCAGAACCACCAGCACGTCTTTCTATTTGAAAGACCTTTTAGAGCAGACATGTGCTGCCTGGGATGTTGTCTGATGGAAATGAGAGCCTACACTGCAAAGAGGGAGCTTATTGGCACCATCCACCAGAGGTAAACATGCACACCAAATGTCTCTTTTGTCCACCTGGTCCTAAACCCATCTCACAGCAATCTTAATGTTTACAGTAGCAGTAATCACACGTTACTACGAGCACTTAAAAATTTCAGGAAGGTTCTATCCAAGGGGATATCTAGACTATTTGTTGTACTGGGGCAAGAATTTAGGTGTACTCCTGTATCCCTCTGCTTGCCAATCAGTCGTAGGGCATAACTGTGCATAGAAAATATGCCTATTAATCATTAAATAGATTAAGTGATTTTTCTCACCAATGTGGGCTTTATTCTGCCATGGATTTTTTTATGCTAGTGTAACTGATGCCTTTGCTAGTTTAATGAATGCCCTTGTTTAGTGCTGTACATTTGGAAGGTTGTATGGATAGCCAAATTAACAGCTAGTCAAATCATATAGCTATCACAATGAGCTATCATTACTTTGAGTGCAGCGTGGCTGACTGTCTTTTAAATATTTCTGGATGTCCAATAATCCATGCGAAAAAACAAAATAAACTGGCTCTGACTAGATCCATTAGTCCATTAGTTTCATGATATTATAATATCATGAAAAAGTTGATTTATTTCAGTAATTCTATTCAAAAAGTGAAACTTGTATATTATATTCATTCATTATACACAGACTGATATATTACAGATGTTTATTTCTTTTAATTTTGATTATATCCGACAACTAATGAAAATCCCAAATTCAGTATCTCAGAAAATTTGAATATTACTTAATACTTACTTAAGACCAATACAAAAAAAGGTTTTTAGAAATGTTGGCCAACTGAAAAGTATGTACATGTACAGCACTCAATATTTACTCGGGGCTCCTTTGGCCTGGGTTACTGCAGCAATGCGGCGCGGCATGGAGTCGATCAGTCTGTGGCACTGCTCAGGTGTTATGAGAGCCCAGCTTGCTCTGATAGTGGCCTTCGGCTCTTCTAAATTGTTGGGTCTGTTGTATCACATCTTCCTCTTCACAATACCCCATAGATTTTCTATGGGGTTAAGGTCAGGCGAGTTTGCTGGCCAATTAAGAACAGGGATACCATGGTCCTTAAACCAGGTACTGGTAGCTTTGGCACTGTGTGCAGGTGGCAAGTCCTGTTGGAGAATGAAATCTGCATCTCCATAAAGTTGGTCAGCAGCAGGAAGCATAAAGTGCTCTAAAACCTCCTGATAGACAGCTGCGTTGACCTTGGACCTCAGAAAACACAATGGACCAACACCAGCAGATGACATGGCACCCCAAACCATCACTGACTGTGGAAACTTTACACTGGACCTCAAGCAACGTGGATTCTGTGCCTCTCCTCTCTTCCTCTAGACTCTGGGACCTTGATTTACAAAGGAAATGCAAAATTTACTTTCATCAGAGAACAACTTTGGACCCCTCAGCCGCAGTCCAGTCCTTTTTGTCTTTAGCCCAGGCAAGACGCTTCTGACGCTGTCTCTTGTTCAAGAGTGGCTTGACACAAGGAATGTGACAGCCGAAACCCATGTCTTGCGTACACGTCTTTGCGTGGTGGTTCTTGAAGCACTGACTCCTGCTGCAGTCCACTCTTGGTGAATCACCCCCACATTTTTGGATGGGTTTTGTTTCATAATCCTCACCAGGGTATGGTTATCCCTATTGCTTGTACACTTTTTTCTACCACATCTTTTCCTTACCTTCGCCTCTCTATTAATGTGCTTCGACACAGAGCTCTGTGAACAGCCAGCCTCTTTAGCAATGACATGTTGTCTTGCTTTCCTTGTGCAAGGTGTCAATGGTCGTCTTTTGGACAACTGTCAAGTCAGCAGTCTTCCCCATGATTGTGTAGCCTACAGAACTAGACTGAGAGACCATTTAAAGGCTTTTGCAGGTTTTGAGTTAATTAGCTGATTAGTGTGGCACCAGGTTTCTTCAATATTGAACCTTTTCACAATATTCTAATTTTCTGAAATACTGAATTTGGGATTTTCGTTAGTTGTCAGTTATAATCATCAAAATGAAAAGAAATAAACATTTGAAATGTATGTGTAATGAATGAATATAATTATATTATATAATTTTGACTGCCATGATTTTAGTGAGGCCCAGCAACATTTTACTGATAGGGCATGTGCCTGGTTTTAACCCAAACTTTTGAGTGAAGTCTCCCAAACTGTTAAGACATCTCTTCACTGGAACTCAACTGGAGCAAAAACCATCAAAATATGTTCCCAGACCATTATTCCTCATCCACCATACTTTACAGGCAGCCCTATGGTAGCCACCTGTAGCAGACATCAGATAAAACCAGATTAATCCATCAGGCTGCAAGAGAGTGAAACATTATTCATCCCTTCAGATCATGTATTTCCACTGCTCCAGAATTCAGTGACAGTGTGCTTTAAGCCATTCCAGTCAATGTTCAAAACCGCATATGGTGATCTTAGGTTTGTGTGCTCCTACTCAGCCATGGAAACTGAATCCATGAAGCTCCCAACTAAATGTGCTTGCTTCCAAAGACAATTTGGGATTCCCTGATGAGCTATTCTTCTATTCTT
>JAJAGP010004754.1:0-43886 GCA_025084515.1 Ancistrus triradiatus
TATGTGGAGTTGAAAGTCCGTGTTGCCCCAAAACATCACTGCCCTAGAGGAGATCTGCATGGAGGAATGGGCCAAAATACCAGCTACGGTGTGTGCCAACCCGCTGAAGACTTACAGGAAACGTTTTGACCTCTGTCATTGCCAACAAAGGTTATGTTACAAAGTATTGAGTTGAACCAAATTTATTGACCAAATACTTTCGACCATAATTTACAATTAAATTCTTTAAAAATCCTACAATGTGATATCCTGGATTTTTTTTTTCTCATTTTGTCTCTCATAGTTGAAGTGTAGCTATGATGAAAATTACAGACCTCTCTCATCTTTCTAAGTAGGAGAACTTGCACAGTCAGTGGCTGACTAAATACTTTTTTGCACCACTGTATGCACCCTACAATCTACAACAACCTACTATATGCCCACATATAATCCCTACAATTACTATACTCCATATTACCAAATGTACTTCTTCCATGTTACTATACATCCTATAGCCTACTGTGCTCACTACAGCTTGCTATACTCCCCACTGTAGTCCTTACAACCCACTGTACATGCTGGGCATTTCTCAATACCAAGTACGTGAACTTCGGACTTGCGTACTTCCCAGTCTGGACTTGGAGACTCGGCTATGGAGACTAGAGTTTACTTTTTACACCTAGATAAAATCCTAAAGCATCTTGTATAAAGCCTGTCAGTGGTGGAAGAAGTGCTCAGATCTTATACTTTCCATTGAATAGTTTAATCTACGTGTAACAACGTACCGATCGCATTTAAGCATAAAATAGAAACCTTCCCAAACATAAGCGAGCACCAAACAAGTCTGATTTTAGAAGGGAAATTAATTCTGAACTTCAATTTATATCAGACAATTCATATTTAGAATACAGGCTGAACAAATAATTAATATAATGCATAATAAGTACGTTAATAACTTTACGTCCGAAATCGTCATTTTTTTTACGTAAGCTCTATCTTGATAAACTGACTGAATTTTAAACAACTACATTCTCGCCTAAAAAAAACTTCATTCTGTGACACAATAACAGCATTACTTTGAAAATGATGCATCCAGTCGAGAGTACTCTCATCCGGCATTACCGAGCTGGCAATGCATTGTGGGATATTTCGCTGTTCAAGTCCGCACAAGTCTGCTCCGATGCATCCTCGGTAATATGGATTTGAAGCGTACTTGGTTAGATGCGAACTTAGAAATGGAGACAGTACTTGGGCTGCCACTGATGACGTTTCACAAGTATACGAGAACACAGGCACAGAGAAGTACGCTTACTGAGAAACAGACCCTGTTCTTCCCACAACACACAGTATTCCCTTCAGAATACTCTATACTATAGTCCATACAGCTCACTGTATTCCCTACAGCCCACTATACTTCCTGCTCCATGCAATGGACAATTCTCCTTACATGACTGGCCATAACCCACTATCCCCCTACTGTCCTCACTATAGGAATCTGATGGAGCGTGCTTACTCCTGTTCTGTATGTAATGTTTTAGCAGCAGTGGGAGCGACTACTTACGGAACCATACCTTTAATGTTTTATTTAAATGTGTGTGATTAGTTTAGTTAGGTTTACTGAGTGTTCTCACACTTCTGTATTTTTATTTTGGGGTGTGTGTGTGTGTGTGTGTGTGTGTGTGTGTGTGTGTGTAGATGTATGGCGTATAATTTGGTGTCTGTTGTTGCAGTCCTATTAGGGGTTGAATACAGTACTTCTGGACTCTCCCTGCTCCCCACAGTTTGTGCAGAATCCTTTAGTGTTTAACTTTGTGTTAATCTCACGGTGTGTTGTTCATGTTTATTATTATTAAGGTTTAATCATACCAGTTTAATGTAATTACTGTTATAAAATGTTTAGAAATCAATACATGTTCTTGATTTTAGTTATGATTAAATATTTTGGTACATTTTTTTATGGAATTTAGTCATTCATATGATCTGTAACACACACACACACACACACACACAGAATGATGGAGTGTTAGGATTCAGAAAAAATATTACATAATCATATAAAAAATATGAATCATAATGAATATGACATCATTTATATATTTTTTTTTTTATATATATATTTATTTAAATTTACATATATATACACAGTGGGGCAAAAAAGTATTTAGTCAGCCACTGATTGTGCAAGTTCTTCTACTAAGAAGAATGAGAGAGGTCTGTAATTTTCATCATAGCTACACTTCAACTATGAGAGACAAAATGAGAAAAGAAAATCCAGGAAATCACATTGTAGGATTTTTAAAGAATTTAAACATAAATCATTGTAAAGAGGATTGGGAGAATATCAAGTGGTCAGATGAAACTCGTCGTGTTTGGAGGAAGAAGAATTTTGAGTTGCATCCCAAGAACACCATACCTAGGGGACAGGACGACTGATCCGTGTTAAGGGAAGAATGAACGGGGCCATGTATCATGAGATTTTAAGCCAAAACCTCCTTCCATCAGAGCATTGAAGATGGAACGTGGCTGGGGCTTCCAGCATGACAATGATCCCAAACACACGGCTCGGGCAACGAAGGAGTGACTCCATAAAAAGCATTTCAAGGTCCTGGAGTGGCCTAGCCAGTCTCCAGACCTCAGCCCCACAGAAAATGTGTGGAGGGAGTGGAAAGTCCGTGTTGTCCCAAAACATCACTGCCCTAGAGGAGATCTGCATGGAGGAATGGGCCAAAATACCAGCTACAGTGTGTGCCAACCTGGTGAAGACTTACAGGAAACGTTTGACCTCTGTCATTGCCAACAACGGTTATGTTACAAAGTATTGAGTTTAACTTTTGTTATTGACCAAATACTTATTTTACACCCTGATTTATAATTAAATTCTTGAAAAAAAACCTTCAATGTATGTACCTATGATGAAAATTAAATCAAGTCAAGTCAAGTCAGATCTATTTATATAGCGCTTTTTACAATGGAGCATTGTCTCAAAGCAACTTTACAAGTTTAGATTATCTCCTAATAACTACGTCCAATCCCAAATTGAGCAAGCCTAGGGCTATAGTGGCAAGGAAAAAAAACTCCCTGAGTGTTATAGGAAGAAACCTTGGGGAGGACCAAGACTCAAAAGGGACCCAACCTCCTTGGGCGGGGCGTAGATGATAAATCTAAGAGTGAAACTAAAGTCATGGAGTCAAAGTTCGAATAATAAAATGTGAAAGTATGCACATTGGCATTAAGTGGCCCGGGTATGGTGGCGGCTGGAGCTGATGACGGAAGCAGCTTGAGTGGAGCTACAGCGGGGATGAACATCATATGTGAGGCTGGAACTGCCTTAACACAGCTCTGAGAGAAAAACAGAAAATGTAATCAGTTATTGATTAAGAGCACAGTGTGTATTAACAATCACTGATGCCATGTCAATCACTGATGCCAAGTGTAGCACAAGACCCCGGTAGCATTAGCTATAGGCAGCATAGCTAGAAAGAGGAGAACTGGTAGGAAAAACACAGCCAAGAGGGATCCAACATGAGACATGGCAACCCCACGGGAGGCGGAAGAAGCAACCCAACGTCTCTGACCACCATAAGACTCTTTGGCTATGAACCCCCAGCTCTGCCCTTATTCTAAGGCAAGGATGCATGAGTCAAGATCACGAGGACCGAAGGCCTAGTTCAGCCCAGATCGCCCACTCGACACTCCCGGCTAGCGGACAAGTCAGGCAGGCAGGACATGACTCCAGACTCCGACCCCAGCGACCCAAGCCATGCATCCTGGTCTAAATCTAGTCAAAAGCCTGTGTAAATAAGTATGTCTTTAGCCTAGACTTAAAACTTTGGAGGGTGTCTGAATCTCGAACTAAAGTGGGAAGTTTATTCCATAGTTGGGGGGCCATGTATGAGAAAGCCTTTCCCCCTGCCGTGACTTTTTTAATTCTAGGAACTAAAAGAAGTCCTGTACCCTGCGAACGAAGTAGACGAAGTAGAACAAATGTGACACAGAAGTTTTTTACAGACGGACTGGGCAATACTGGACAGCCATCTAGATTTAGGATAGATGTAGCCTAAAATTACAGACCTCTCTCATTTTTATAAGTATACATATCACGGTATGTATATAATAATAATAATAATAATAATAATAATAATAATAATAATAATAATTACAATCACATTACTGCATTAATGTGATATTGTAGTTTATCAGGTAAATATCCAGTGTATTATTATGGGATGCAGGAGGACAAGGAGTCTGTCCTATTTACATATTCATGTTGTAATACTCTGACCTACCACTTCAGTGACATGGGTGGAGTGCTGCTGGATCGAACTTCACATGTAGACATAATTGACTCTAAGGGAGGCTTGTCGAGTTGTAGGATCATCCTCCTGTTCTGCAACAGTGACCCCTTCTGCCCTGTGTTGGACTGGCATTCCAGTCAGGATTGGCACTGGAACTGTATGTAAAATACATACAGTAAAATACACCAAGCAGCCAATCGGAGTGAAGATATTGTGTTACTTGAAAACATACTGATATACACACACTGTCCAGCAGGGGGAGATCAAAGTAAGTGTGTGTGTGTGTGTGTGTGTGTGTGTGTTACACACACATTTGGGCTGTACCCTCGCTGTTTGCCTCTGGTTCCTGATCTGATCCTCTCCGGTGAGAAGCTTTGATCTTTAGTTCTGAATCTTTAATCCTTTGATCTGTTCACTGTTTGATCTTCAGTCTGTAGAACTTGTTCCGTTTCTATTGAGGATTTGAGTCGGATCATAATGTTGTCGGTTAGATAAAGAGCTAAACATGAATAAATAAAGAAATAGAGCATAAATAAATTGCTTAAATGTAAGATATGTAATGAAAGTAAATGTTCAAGTAAATGTTCAGAAAATGTGTGTCTGAGCTTTGTGTGTGTAATCGGAGGTTGTGTTGATGTTTATCTTTTCTTTACAAAGGTTTATTTGATCAGTAGATAATCATTCACAGAACACATGCGCGCACACACACACACATGCACACACAGTACAGAAGCATTTATGGATGATAATTTAACTTTATAACTTTATAGTTCAACATCAGATGAGCTCTGTTGTGTACTGATTCTGATTAAACTAAATATTGATTTTATTCTCTCTCTCTCTCTCTCTCTCTCTCTCTCTCTCTCTCTCTCTCTCTCTCCTAAATCACACTTCCACACTCTTTAGTGCACTAGTTTATTGTAGAATAAACTAAATGTAAACGTAAATGTTGCGCCTACTAGGGTTAAATGCATCAGTATCAGCTGAGACATTGTAATCCCTGCAGTAATTATCCACTCAAAAGCCGATTTTGGGAAATATTTGGGACTCTGGTGGCCTAGATCCTAAGGTACTGGACTAAGTTTTTGGATTGTACGATTATATCAGTTGTAATTCTGGATAAGGTTGTCTGTTAAATGTAAATGTAATTTTGTTACTCCTAAGTAAACACTTTAAGACATTAGTCAATGCAGTAATTATACAGTTAAAATAATCTTTTGGGAACTATTTGGGACTCTGGTGACCTAGTGGTTAAGGTTCTGGACTAGGGTACTTTGTACAATTATATTAGTTGTAAGTCTGGATAGAGGCGCCTGCTATAAGACTAAATGTAAATGTTGCTCCTATTAGGATTAAATGCATTAAGACCAATCAAAAGTATCAAAAAGCAATCAAATAATCTTTTGGGAAATATTTGAGACTCTGGTGGCCTAGTTGTTAAGGTACTGGACTAAGCTCCATTCTAAGGTCTAAGATCTCTCTCTCTCTTTCTCAGTAACAATGGAGCAGCAGCAGCTTGGTGATTCATTCCTGGAACATCTGTGCTTATTGGATATTGATCAGGAACCAATCATAGCTCGGAACACCGGCATCATCTGCACTATAGGTCAGGATCCAGCTCTCTGATTGGTCAGCATGCACAGCTCGTTTAGTTTTACATGATCTTGATGTATGGAAAAAAAAAGTCTGGTCTGATTAGCTGACCCCCCTGTGAACCTCCCAGTGTCTTCGGTCTAAAAGCAGATCTTGAGCATATTCTCCTCAGCCTGTGTTTTATGTACCCTAATCCCTCTGAAGGGCCCTTTAATAAAGAACCTCAATTTGAAACTACTCCCACATATTAATGCTGAATATTAGTGCTGTGTTCATAGTGCAAAGCAGTTCAATATGGAGATTACCCATAATGCATTGTGTGTAACAGGTCCTGCATCTCGTTCTGTACCTAAGCTGCAGCAGATGGTGAAAGCAGGAATGAACATCGCTCGTCTAAACTTCTCCCACGGAACCCATCAGGTCAGTAAATATGGTCCTGATAATCTCACACAACTTAATTTAATTTGTTAATAACCATCCATTCTTGCATTTCACGCCTGCAATACATTAACAAAAATTGGGACCAGGAAAATTAGGGTTATTAATGATAGTAAAAATATAATGATGTGAATTCAAACAGGTGATTATAATCCTGCTTTAGTCCAAAAGCAGCATCCACAAAAGGCTGAGTCTGTGAGGAGTAAAGAGGATCAGAGGATCTCCAGTCTATCACCAGATCTTTAAAAGCAATGTTCCTGAAAGAAAGAGTGGAAGGGATTATATATTTCTCCCTCTACAGAGCATAATATCATTAAACCCTGGTGTTACACACCTTAAGACGTCTTTAGACGAAGAATGAAACAAAATAACACCCTTGCCAAAACATATTTCCAGGAATGGATGTTTATTAACCAGAAAAAAAAACATTAAATATATTGGGTTCATACTCTCTGTAATGAAATAAAAGTCAAAGGAATTGTAAGAAACAGGTTGGAATGTTGGAGTGCTAAAGCTAAATCTGTCTCTCAGTATCACAGAGAATCCATCAGGAATATTCGGGAAGCGGTGGAGTCTCTGACCTCGGACCCTTTAGCCTATCGACCGGTTGCCATTGCCTTGGATACTAAAGGTCCTGAAATAAGAACAGGGCTTGTACATGGGGTAAGAAAGAGCACTTATGTTCATCATCAGTATTAGCATCAGTGTGTTTAATCACTCTATCAAATTCTTTCAAGATTGATTTTCGATCTTCTAATGCAACACTTGCTGTAACTGCACTGATCTTTTAATCCCATAATAAATCGATCCTAACACCAGTTAGAGGTGCTCAAGAGGGACAGCAGTCTAATATTCCAGCTCACTACCGTGGTGACCTGGGTTGAAGTCCCGGTGGTGCCAAAAATTTGAATAAATATAGCAATTAATCATGTTTTTTTCTTTGTGATTACAAGTACAGTTATATCATCTGTGTGTGTGTGTGTGTGTGTGTGTGTGTTAGTGTGTTGATGGTGAGATGATGCTTCACAGAGGTTCTATCCTTAAAGTTGTAACAGCAGAATCTGAGCGCAGCCTGACAGATGGCACACGCGTTTGGGTGGATTATCCTGACCTGTACCACGTGGTGAAGACAGGGGGCACTATTTACATAGACGATGGACTCATCGCTCTCACCGTGCTCCGGATTGGTACACACACACACACACACACACACACACACACACACACACACACACACACACACACACACACCCACACACAATATTGGCACATCTGTCATGAGTTCATAAACTGAAGCTGTGCGCTGCCCTCTCTGTCCCTCAGGTGATGGGTGGGTGGAGACCCAGGTGGAGGCCGGTGGGGTTCTGTGTAGCCGTAAGGGCGTGAACCTGCCCGGGGCGGAACTCGTGAACCTGCCGGCGGTGAGTGAGCAGGACCGGGCAGACCTGAGGTTCGGGGTGGAAGAGGGCGTCGACATCGTATTCGCCTCCTTCATCCGCTGTGCTGAGGATGTGAGAGAGGTGAGGCGGGCACTAGGACCTAACGGAGACAAGGTCAAAATCATCAGCAAGGTGGAGAACAGAGAGGGAGTTCGGAGGTTAGATAACACACACACACACACACACACACACACACACACACACACACACACATACATTATAATGAGTTTATAAAACCATTAGATTGATTTAAACCTCATTAGCTGAAGTTCTTAATGAGCAGCCTGATGGTTGCAATGAGCTGAGGTTCATCACCCTTAATTACAAACCAGGCTCTGGATTTAAACTGCAAAGTTCAGAGAAATGTAATAAAGTCACTCCTTTAAAAGGTCCTGGACTCTTAATGGAGTCACAGCTCAACTGAAGATCAGTTTGAGTCCCATAGCTGGGTTTGCTTTGATGGATCAGCAGAAATGTTCCAGGAGAGTTATACAGCATCAGCAGCTCCGCCGGTTCCAGCAGCTCCTTCTTTCTGATTTCCGTCACGCCGTTTGCTGGTGTTAAACTCGGCGTCTCTCATTAAACACCATCCATGGCTGATCGGAGCTTCATTTATGGATCTGTTAAGCCCAGCTGTTATTAACCCGACCGAGCTGCTGATGATCTAGAACTCCAACTCTAACATTTCTGACTCAGAACTGTCATGGGGTGCACAGTGGCCGCTGGGGTGCACAGTGGCCGCTAGTGGCCACTGTTGATCCCCATTGTGGTGTAGTACCTTCCCAGCAGTCTGGGGATTCCGCCAAGCTGACACTAGAGGCCAGTATTGGTTCAGCTACGGTCGGGATCCTCAGACCATGCGATCGTGCCTGTATTGCTTGATTATGGCACGATTGCACACACCTGTCAGTGGCTCTATTTAAGAGCTTTGTTTGGCACTGACAGGCGTCGCACCATCGCCTTCGCTCCTTTCAATTCTGTTCATTCCCGTAGGGTCTATGCCAGGGTTTTGCTGTGCTTAGGGGCACTACTGTTTTTGTTATGAGACTAACGGAGGGTCTCATTCGCGCTGCTGCTTCGGTCACGGTCGGTGTTAGGGACTTTGGTAGACTGGGCCCGCTTTAGGGGCTCAGCCGGAGTACGAATCTCACATTAACACCTACACCAGAGGGCCACACATTTTTACAGATGTCTCCATACAAATTTGTGATACATTGTGTTACTATACTACTACTGCATAATATCAGGTACTTACAAGAAATGTCTTGGTCAATGGGAGACATTACAGCGCCGTTCTGACACAAGCTGGTTAATGTCAGGCTCCAGTGAGGTGGTCGCAAGTCTGAGCACCGCCTGCAGGTTCTCATCAGTTAGTCTTGTCCGCAGAGGAGATTTATTCAGCTTCATCAAGGAAAACATCTGTTCACAGATGTAAGTGCTTCCAAACATGGAGATCCACTTCTGTGCATTAGCAAAAAGGTTTGGAAACTGTTCCTTGTCCAGGGATTGATAAAACTCTAGGAGAGGCATCTCTCTGTGCTTATTTCTCATTGCAGTAGAGCACTTCAGTTCAATTATTTCAAGTTGCAATTCACCAGGTACAGTTTCGGTGTCTACAGAGAATGGATCAGCAAGTAGTCGGAGTGTAGCCTGCTCATTTCTGAACTGCCCAAATCTTGCACTGAATGCCTGCTTTAAGTCTTCAAGTACACAACTGTGCCGACTCCAGTTATAGTTCTTGTGAGCAAAGGCCTCTTGGCATGTTGGAAAGTGAGTCAGATTTCCTTTCTTTAACTGGGTTGCAAAAAGATTCAGTTTCATTTCAAATGCACAGACAGCCTCAAACAAGTGGCAAATCAATCTGTCTTTTCCCTGCAGTTTCAAATTAAGCTCATTTAAGTGTCCAGTTAGGTCTGTCAAAAAGGCTAGATCAGCAATCCAGTCAATGTTTTCCATGACCAAAGTGTCCTTTCCCTTCTGCTCTAGGAATTGCTTGATTTCATTTCGCAGTGCAAAAAATCTTTTCAAAACATTGCCCCGACTCAGCCATCTCACCTCTGTGTGGTAGATAACATCCCCATAGGCTGCACTTATGTCTTCTAGAAAAGACTGAAATTCTCTGTGGTTTAGTGATCTTGCATGGATGAAATTAACAGCAGATACAACAATGTCCATTATCTCTTTAAACTGCAAATGTTTTCCACACAGTGCCTCTTGGTGAATTATGCAGTGATAGTGTTTAAGTTCTGCTGCTTGGTCTGGTCCTAAATGCCTCTTGAGATATCCTATGAAACCATTCGTCTCACCAATCATGGACGGAGCACCATCGGTTGTTACAGCTGATAGCTTGCTCCATGATAAATTCAGGTTCTCCACTGCTTTTTTAAATGCATTGAAAATTTCAAATCCAGTTGTTCTACCATAAAAGGGCACTAATGCTGCAAGCTCTTGATAGACTTGGCAGGTGGCAGTCACACCACGGATGAATATTGAGAGCTGTGCTGTGTCAGTGTTGTCTGTGCTCTCGTCCAAAGCAGCAGAAAAATATGTGACGTCATTTATTCTGCTTTGTAACTGGCAGTATGAATTATTGGACATATCAACAATTCGTCGCTGAATGGTTGTTCTAGAAAGACTAATATTTTTAAATGCATCTTTGGCTTCTGGGCAAATGACATCACAAACCTCCAGCATACACTCTTTAACAAATTCTCCATCAATAAAGGGGCGAGCAGATTTTGCTACGAGTTTAGCAATCCTGTAGCTAGCAGTGGTACATGCTTCAGACTACTTTCGTCCTCTTTTCAAACACGCCTTGTTGACTCAACCAGTTGCTTTTTTTAATGCTTCAATCTTTTGCCTTCTATCCTCACCTCGGAGATCGGCGAGTTTTGGTGTTTTGTTTCGTAATGCCTCCGTAAATTATATATCCTTTGCTACGGCCCCACGCATTCCAAGCACACCAGGACACAAGAAAACGGCATTGCTTGTGTTTCATAAAAAAAGTACTTGGATGTCCATTTCAGGGTTAAATTTCCTATGTTCGAGATCCACTTTTCTTTTTTTTACTCGTACTTGGTTTGGACAAAGACATGATACTGAAGTATCATGAAGTATGCTTATTAACTAGTATTTACCTATTTTAGTCACTTTTTTTGGTTTTGTTGTCCCAGTTTTTGGTGTTGGAGAAAAGACAGAATCGCGCGCTTCAACGAATGGTGATGGCTACGGGCGGGAGAATGATTCAAGTTTTGGAAAGTAAACACCAGGCGGCAGTGTTCTGCAATGTCATCAAACGTCCCAATTAATTTAAAGTGGCAGAATTATTTATTAAAAACGCATCAGCACTTAATTTGGCGGGCCGAACTGACAGTTTTACCGGGCCGTATCTGGCCCGCGGGCCGTATGTTGTGCACCCCTGGCGTAGAGTTAGTGTAGGGTAAGATTCGGCCTGGTTTTTGCTCCTACCGCCCGTTCGCGGCTTCGCTCCGGCGTTAAGAGGCTCACTCGCTCCGGCGTTGCCAGCCCCCGCGTGTCCCTCACCTGAGCCGTCTCCCTCCGTGCCTTTCGGCCTCGGATCTGAGCGGTAGGATTGTTCCCAGCTCTCGTCCGTGCAATGCGCGTCCGATTCATGCTGTATAACGCACACAGTACCGTGAATCGCTTCGCGCTGCTTCACAGATTGAATAAAGTCTCTGAAGTCTGCACAGCGCGACACCGATCCCAAGCAGCTCTGAATTTAGGTAGAGAGCATTTCCTAGAGAGAGCTCACTTGCCGAACTCTTTGGGTCTCAGCTTGTCACGCCGAGCACTTTCGACTTGTGCTTTTGGGCTCTCTCTCCCAGCGCAACCCGGTGCTTTGTTGAGTTTTCTTTTTCCCATTACTTGTCGTTTTCCTTTGGGTCTTTCGTTCGCTATCTACTATGCGCTTGAGCGCTGCCTCGCTTCGAGCGCTGGTCTTAGCCTTGTTTAGTGCAGGGATTTCCTCAATCATTCACGTCAGTGTGTTTAACGCAGCCGTGCTTCAAGCACCGTTTCCTCTCCTGTTTTAAAGGAGTAATTCTCAGTTAATTTATTCTACAGCGCGAAAATGCAGCTGTGTATCTAGAGCCGTCTCCCCTCCTGCTTATAAGGAGTGTTTCCTAGTTTGATCACATGTCAGCACATTAATTAGGAAGACCTCCACATTCTTTTAAGCACGTTAGTGTGTATCAAACGCTGCTTCGCGCCTTTGGCGGGTGGTTTCACCCCGCCTTTCTCTGCCCCTGTAGGCGTGGTCGTGAGCTTTGTGTGTGCGCGTTTGCTCGCAGATTCGGCAGTTTCGCTGACACACACAAAGTCTCACATTTTTCTTTGTCAATTGTTCACTTGCATTTTATTTATTATTCTCTTATTTATTTTTATTTATTTTGGTTCATTACTACCATCTGGAGCTAACTGCGATTGGGTCCTAAAATCCTTTTCTTTTGTTTTTCACGATTCGCCATCGTTTCGCATGCCGACTCGTAACGAGAACATTCACATTAAGAGCTTCAGCTAAATAATTTAAATTATAACAGTTGTTTCTTTCTTTCTTTCTTTTCTTTCTCAGTATTCTCTTTAGACTTTCTTTGTTTTTTATGTTTTTCTATTTTTCTTTCTTTCTCTAGCTTCATATAACTAATTTAGAATGACTAGTTGAGTAATGTGAATGATAAGGTTGATCCTGTACTTTGGTTCTCACGCTGATTGGCTTCTGTGGGTAGAATACTGGATCTTAGTAACAGCCTGCCTTACACATCAGGCCCACTTTATTTACTGAATGGAAATAAACTTTCTTTTTTAATAAATTAAAGCTTATCAATTAATATATTTGTGTTTATTTTCTGGGAAGTTCTGTTAATGAACTGTTAGGACTGAAGCCCATAGTCTGATGATGATGTTTTAGCGGCGGGGGAGCCATAGACCTGCTAGACCTGTCCACTTTAGGTCCACTTTAGTAACTTTGGTAGGTTCTGATTCTGCAGCATTCTGAGTGATCTAGATCTAGATCAGGGATGTATTACATCTTCAAGTGAATCAGCAGATGATGAGAGTCTGCGTGAGGATCTGAGCAGCTTCTCTGGTCAGAAGAGGGCGTTATTGTTTATGAGTCTGTAGGATCTGGTCATAGACCTGATGTGGTTAAAAATAAATAAATAAATAAATAAAACACCAATCATGGTGATGTTCTAAAATGTACCGGAAAAAACTCAAAACCACTCAAAATCACCATGTTACTGCATGACATTTTTAAATCTTTCTTTGTATTTCTGTCTTTTTTTTCTTTCTTTCTTTCTATTTCTCTTTCTTTTTCAGTATTCTCTTAGTCATTCTTCCTTCCTTCCTTCCTTCCTTTCTTTCTTTCTTTCTTTCTATTTTTCTTTCCTTCATTCTTACTTTTCTTTCTTTTTTCCAACTCATGACTTTTTCTTTCTTTCATTTTTCTTTTATTTCATTCGTCTTTTTCAGTACTCTCTTTAGCTGTTCTTTCTATTTTTCTTCCATTCTCAGTATTCTCTTTAGCATTTCTTTCTGTTGTTCTTTCTTTTTTCTTTCTTTCAATTTATGGCTTTCTTTTTTCTGTTTTTCTTACTTTCTCAGTATTCTCTTGAGACTATCTTTCTTTCTCAGGATTCTCTTTATAATTTTCTTTCTTTGTTTCTTTCTTTCTGGCTTTTTGTTTTTTTTTCTTTCCAATTCATGGCTTTCTTGTCTTTCTATTTTTCTTATTTCTTGAGACTTTCTTTCTTTACTTATTTCTTCTTTACTTCCTTTATTTC
This sequence comes from Ancistrus triradiatus, assembly GCA_025084515.1. Lineage (NCBI taxonomy): Eukaryota > Metazoa > Chordata > Actinopteri > Siluriformes > Loricariidae > Ancistrus > Ancistrus triradiatus. Next base: position 13,546 of record JAJAGP010004754.1, read on the forward strand.
TCTTTTTCTTTCTTTCTCAGTATTCTGTCTAGCCTTTATTTATTCCTTTCCTTCCTTTCTTCTTTCTTTCCAATTCAAGTCAAGTCAAGTCAGATTTATTTATATAGCGCTTTTTACAATGGAGCATTGTCTCAAAACAACTTTACAAGTTTAGATTATCTCCTAATAACTACGTCCAATCCCAAATTGAGCAAGCCTAGGGCGACAGTGGCAAGGAAAAACTCCCTAGTTTCTAGGAAAGAAACCTTGAAGGACCAAGACTCAAAAAGGACCGACCCAACCTCCTGGGGCGGCGTAGATGATAAATCTAAGAGCGAAACTAAAGTCATGGAGTCATGGTCGAATAAAATGTGAATTATGCACATCGACATTAAGTGGCCCGGGTATGATGGGGCTGGAGCTGATGACGGAAGCAGCTTGAGTGGAGCTCCATCAGATGAAACATCATGTGTGGGGCCGGAACTGCCGCAACACAGCTCGGAGAGAGAAAAAGAAATGGAAAATGTAATTAGTTATTGATTAAGAGCACAGTGTTTATTAACAATCACTGATGCCATGTCAATCACTGATGCCAAGTGTAAGCATGAGACCCCCGGCAGCATTAGCTATAGCAGCATAGCTAGAAAGCTAGAAAGAGGAGAACTGGTAGGAAACACAGCCAAGAGGGATCACATGAGACATTGGCAATCCCACGGGAGGCAGAAGACAGCAACCCAACGTCTCTGATCACCATAAGACTCTTTGACTATGAACCCCCAGCTCTGCCCTTATTCTAAGGCAAGGATGCATGAGTCAAGATCCCGAGGACCGAAGCCCAGTTCAGCCAGACCGCCCACTCGACACTCCCGGCTAGCGGACAAGGCAGGCAGGCCAGACATGACTCCAGACTCCGGCCCCAGCAACCCAAGCCATGCATCTTGGTCTAAATCTAGTCAAAAGCCTGCGTAAATAAGTATGTCTTTAGCCTAGACTTAAAACTTTGGAATTCATGGTTTTCTTTCTTTCATTTTGTCCTTCTTTATTTCTTTCTTTCAAACATTATTTCTTTCTTTCTCTTTAGCCTTTCTTTCTTTGTTTCTTTCTTTATATTTTTCTTTCTAAAATCTACCAAAAGCTTCCCAGAAGAGTGAAGGCTGTCCGAAGACTACAGGAGCAAACTTGAAACTATTGACTGGATTAAATTTTTTGGCTGTTGAAATACCTTTGGCTCCATCCTGTGTGTACAGGCTATCTCTCTCTGTCATTCTCTGGCTGTAGGTTCGAGGAGATCCTGAGGGAGAGTGATGGGGTGATGGTTGCTCGGGGCGATTTAGGGATAGAGATTCCTGCAGAAAAAGTTTTCATTGCTCAGAAGATGATGATTGGATGCTGCAACAGAGCCGGGAAGCCCGTCATCTGCGCTACACAGGTCTCACACACACTGAGATACGGAGGCATACTTGACACGCTGCATGTAGATTTTCTCAGTCTGTGTGTGTGTGTGTGTGTGTGTGTGTGTGTGTGTGTGTGTATAGATGTTGGAGAGTATGGTGAGTAATGCGAGGCCGACCCGTGCTGAGAGCAGTGATGTAGCCAATGCTGTCCTGGATGGAGCCGACTGTGTAATGCTGTCTGCAGAAACAGCTAAAGGATGCTACCCAGTGGAGGCAGTGGCCATGATGCACTCGGTCAGTGTGTGTGTGTGTGTGTGTGTGTGTGTGTGTGTGTGTGTGTGTGTGTGTGTGTGTTCCCCCCTGTATGGATAAGAAGTGATTATGCTAATGTTATTTAAATGAGGTGTAATGCTTATGTTAATGTTTCACCCCTGCCTGAGGAGCATGCTAAGCATTCTACAGGCATGCACACACACGCACACACGCACACACGCACACACGCACACACGCACACACGCACACACGCACACACACACACACACACACACACACACACTCTACAGGTGCAGAAGCATATTGATATGTTCACTAAGATATATAAAGCATTAATGGGTAGGAATAAAAGAGTTTATAGGTTGAATAAAGGAGTATAGGGGTAGTGAGTAGTGATTATTGAGTATTGATTAAGGAATAGGGGGTACAGAGTACAGATATGGGAGCAGGAATTGGTGATTAGGGAGTAGTGATAGGAGTGGTGGAAACGTTTAACTCGCGGTGGAAACATTTAACTCGCTGTGGTGACCCCTGATAAAGGGAGAAGCCGAAAGAAGAAGAAGAAGAAGAAGAGTAGTGATAAGAGTAGATTAGATGGAATGGATTAAGGAGTAAGACTTTGGGTTTATGGAGCTAGATAAAGAAGTAGGGATTAGAGAGTAAAGATTCTGGATTAGTGATTAAGGACAAAGGAGTAGGAGTAAAGTGGTATGAATAAAAGAGTAGAGGTTATGGATTAAATACACTGGATACATAATTCATTTCAGACACACCCTGAGGCTAGGTCATATGTATACAGTTTGTACCGATGGTTGAAGTCTGAATTTTTGTTTGAATTTGGGGGCAAAAAATTCAAACAGATCAATATTCAATGTCCGAATTGGTTGAATAAAGAAGTGTTTGAATTACGAGTTACCACTGTATTAGGGAATAGGTACTAAGAACTAAAGATCTGAGATAAAGGAGCATGTCTTTTGGATTAGGAATTATGCAGTAGGGAGTAGGAACAAAAGTGTAGTTGTTAGGGAATAGGGAGCAGGGATTAAGGAGTAGCCATTAGAGATTAATGAGTAGGCATTGGACAGTAAGGACTATGGATTAGGCAGTAGGGATTAGAGACACAGGACTAGAGAGAATGAAGCCTTCAGTGGGGAGGACGTTTAGGAAATGATATGAAAACGAGTAGGGATTGGAGAGTATGGACTATGGATTAGAGTGATGGGACAAGAGAGTAGGGAGCATTGAGTGGGGAGGAAGGATTCTGAGTTGTTTAGGAAATTAAATGAAGTGCAGTACTACTATTAGAGAGTAATGAGATGGGTCAAAAGAGTATTGCTTACAGCATAGAGATTACAGAACACGGACTAGAGAGCGGAACAGCGCGTTGAGCTCAGCAACGGGGCTAGCGTGTCCAGATACAGGGTTACACGGCCCTAGCGGCTCATTGACGGAGCTAAATGACGCGGAGTGCTCAGAGGCGGAGCTAACGTACTCAAAAACAAAGTTACCTGGAACTTGCGGCTCATTTACGAGGCTGAGCGGCGCGACAAACTTGGAAACAAGGTTAACAAACTTGGAATCAGAGCTAACATGCCCAACTATGGAACCAGGGGGCGCACCATGCTCGGACACCGAACTAAATGACGCTTGCAAAATAGAAACAGAATAGACCTGATCCGGAACCATACTCTGGCTGTCCTTAGTGAAGGGAGGGTCGAGGAGGGGGCCAACCGGGCGGAACTGGCACAGAGAGCGAGGACCCTGACCCCACCACCCAACTGGAAACTTGATGCTTGGTACAACAGGGACTAAATTGGGCCTCAAAGTCCTTTAGGAACCATTCCCTAGTTCCATGCACATACTGAGGCAACCAACGATAAGTCTAGTCCAAGGCGGCGTTCCCGAGGCAGGGAGTAATAGCGTAGAATAAGAACTCCAGAGAGGAATCCAGGAAGCAGGAAAAATAGGTCGTGCACTGGTCCACGAACTGCCGGCACTGATTGGGGTCCCCATCAAAAAAGTCCGGCAACCGTGGCACAAGACTGGAACTCACCGTCTGCTTGTCTGGCGGTAGCATTCTGTTACGGGGCAAGGTACATAGGCAGATGAGGTCGCAGGTTCCAGTAGGTAAAAAGTAAAACATTTTATTAACAAAAATACAATAATACAAGTGATTACAAATAAACTTGGCAAGCAAACACACAGGACTAACTCAGAATAAGAACCGGAACAAAAACCTGCCGTGAGAGCCGAAGATACAACAATTAAATACACTGACTAAGGGAAACTAGAGAAAACAAACCTAGCTCGGTGGCCAAATGAAAACAAATAAACCACTATTTGCCGCGGCTAGGCTAACGGTCCCGGCAAACATAAAACGGCCGTAAACAAGGAGGTCCTGAGGTGATGGCGTGGCAATGAAAAGTATTCCCACGGGTGGCCACACAGCACAAAACGAATCAATAAATCCCACCGACTTGGCGTGGCGTGGCTTGACTTGACAAAACGTGGCGTGGCTAGGTTAGCTTAGCGTAGCAGAACACTGCAACTCGGCATAGCATATATAACACGAACATGGACAAGACAGAGCGCCCGCAGCACTCGTAAAATGAGAAGTATGCTACCACGACACGACTGGGGAAAACAAGGAGCTTATATACAAAACTCCCCAGCCGCACGCAGCAGCAATTAACAAAAAACAACCAATAATAACGTCCAACGCCAACGCGAAACAGCCGGCAGTAATCAGGATCACAATCGTGAAAACCAAACAGAGAAAACGGGGGCAGGGCACAGATCTTGACATTTATAGAGTAAGAAAAAAAGAGTACTGCACAATAAAAAGAGATTAGGATATATATATATATATATATATATATTTTTGTGTGTGTGTGTGTGTGTGTGTGTGTGTGTGTGTGTGTGTGTGTGTGTGTGTAGATAAGCAGGGAGGCGGAGGCAGCTCTGTTCCATCAGCAGGTCTTTGAGGATTTGAGGCGTTTGACCCCCCTGAGTTCGGATCCAACAGAGGTAACAGCCATCGGGGCAGTGGAGTCTTCATTCAAATGCAACGCAGGGGCTATAATCGTCCTAACTACCACTGGGAGGTACACACACACACACACACACACACACACACACACACACTAGGGCTTATATACAGACACACTCACACATTGGGAGATTCTGACCTTTGTATTTACTCCCTGTTCTGTGTTGACTCCAACCCCTCTCAGATCTGCTCATGTGCTGTCCCGGTACCGCCCACGCTGTCCCATCATTTCTGTAACCAGGAACGCCCAAGTGGCCCGTCAATCACAGCTGCTCCGGGGAGTTTACCCCGCCCTGTTCCCTGACTCCTCGGCCAAGGTTTGGGCAGATGACGTAGATAACAGGGTCAATTTTGCCATGGCTATAGGTGAGTGGGGGGTGTTGTGGGGTTAGTCATTTGTTTATACAGCTCTAATTATAAGTGTGCCTGTGTGTGTGTCTGTATATGCATGTGTGTGTGTGTGTGTGTGTGTGTGTCTGTGTCTGTGTCTGTGTCTGTGTCTGTGTCTGTGTCTGTGTCTGTGTGTGTGTCTGTGTGTGTGTCTGTGTGTCTGTGTCTGTGTGTGTGTGTGTGTGTGTGTGTGTGTGTGTGTGTGTTTTTGTGTGTGTGTAGGTAAATTACGAGGGTTCTTTAAATCAGGTGATATGGTGATCGTGGTAACCGGTTGGAGGCCAGGATCTGGACACACTAACATCATGAGAGCAGTGACTGTGCCTTAAATCCTCCTCTCTGATTGGACACCACCTCTGGAATTGACTGAATACTCACCTGTACACCTGTCTTCTTCTTGTGGCTCCTCTCCAATAGGAATGCTTACCTCTGTTATTTGGCCCTGCCCCTCAACGAATACCCAATTAAAGACATGAGATCAAAATATTACACTTGGTCATTTATTTATTAATCTGGGTTAGGGTTAGTGGTAAAAGTATGTGAACCTGTGCTTTCGGTATCTGGTGTGCTCTCTTCAATGTTTACCATAACCATTGGTCAGGAGGAATTTGATTATCTTTACCAAACTCCCTTTCTCCTTGTAACCTACCTTGCACACTGCTGTTGTCCATGAAAATTAACATTAGCCAATGTGGGAGAGACTTTAAGCAACTTTAGTTGCTTAGAAGTTACCCTGGGTTCCTTTGTAACCTCATGGATGACCACACACCAGTCTACTTTTAGGACTTGTACGGAAATCTGATGGTTTTAGGTCATATTTATGTAGAAATCTAGAAAATTCTAAAGCAACAACTATCAGGCGGCACGCCGTGGCTGCTAGTGGCCACTGTTGATACCGCTTTGTGGTGTAGTACCCACCAGCACTCTGGGGATTCCACCTAGCTGACGCTAGAGGCCAGTATTGGCTCAGCTATTGGTCGGGATCCTCACAGACCACGCAATCGCTCATGTATCGTTTGATTACGGCGTGATAGCACACACCTGTCAGCGGCCCTATTTAAGAGCTCGCTATGGCACTGACAGGCGTCGCACCATCGCCTTCGCTTCTCCCAGTTTTGGCTGGATCCCGTAGCGTTCTATGCCAGGTTGTTCACTGTGCTTAGGTGCGCTCCGGTCTTGTTAGAGACTTCGCTTGTCTCATTTGCGCTGCTGCCTCGGTTACGTTTGGTGTTAGGGACATGGGTAGACTGGGTCCACTTTAGGGGCCCAGCTGGTGTAACCTGGTAGGGCTTAGCAATAGTGTAGGGTCAGAGCCTGCCGGGTTTCCACTCCTACTGCCTGTTCGCGGCTTCGCTCCGGCGATCACCGGTTTGCTCGCTTCGGCTTTGCAAGCCCCCGCGTTTCCCTCTCTGTAACCGTCTTCCTTCTTTGCTCGTTAGCCTCGCATCAGAGAGGCAGGTTTATCCCCTGCCCGTGTCCGCGTTTCTAGCGTCCGATTCACGCTGCCAGACGTGGACAGCCCTGTGAATTGCACCGCGCTGCTCCAGAGATTTAAGGGAGTCTCTGAAGCCTCAGGCTGCATGTGTACAGAGCTCGTAGCCTTGAGTCTGAGCAGAGAGAGAGAACGCTTGCGCCGATCGCTTTGGGCTCAGCTCGTTATGCTGAGCGCTTTCGACTTTTTGTTTTCCGTTCTCTTTCCCATTTCAGCGCAACCAAGTGCTTTACTGCTTTTCCTTTCCTGGTTATTTTAATCAGCTTATATTCGATCTCCACCTTTGTTTGAGTCCGGCTTATACGGCTCCTCAGTTTGGCCTTTTGGGCAGTGTTTGAGCTCACGTTCTCATCAGCCCACTGGTGGTGAGACGATAGAGCTACGGACCCTGACGTGAGCGACCAGGGTTCGGCCCTCAGCTGAGATCTGGGAAGGGGCGCAGCTTTGTTTTCTCATTGCTTCTTTTCGGTTACTTATATTTTGGTTTATCCACTCCATCTGGAGCTGACTGCTATCCTAAAACCCTTTTCTTTGTTTTCACGATTCGCCATCACTTTTTAGATGGCGACTCGTAACAACAACATATAATATAATAATAAAATAATAATATGATAATATCTGAAAACAAATAATATTGTATTGATAACACCATGTACCAATTTTTTGTTCCCAGTTGTTAAGTGTGTTTTCCTGATTGTTTGTACCCTAAATGAATAGAAAAAAGTTATTATTCCCTGTTGAACTTTGCTTTTGTGTGTCAGCACAATGATATTTTGAAATTGATCTATTTTTAAGGATATTCGCCATATTTTCAAGATACTTAAGAAGCTTCTGGAATTGTGAGAACTATCAAGAAGTTTTTCTTCTAGAAACTGTCCCCCAGAATTATCTTAGAACTTTTTCTGGGGACTGTACAGAATTGTAGGTAGCTTATAACTACAGTTATGTAGGGCCACTATAGCCCCCTTCCTGAGAGACGGAGAGACATGATCTAATTGATTGGGATTGCATAGTAAGTTGGGCAACAGCCATTCACAGACAAAGGGGGAACTGACCCTAGACCAGACCAGGTGTGAAAATTCATTCCCTCTTATTCAGATTTCTGATAACGACAGTATTCACACCTTCAACCCCACACCCCTTACAGGAGGAAGCTTTAGGAAGGACCACTAAACTTTCAAATGTTATATTGTTCTTGTTTTAACTTCTGCTACCGGGTGATCAGTCTTGCTCTGCTGAATCCTCCAGTACACTCTTTGTACTTTTGATACTGCATGGAAGAAAGATTGACCATTTTTTATCGAGTTTTTGGGGGAGAGACATCCTTTTTTTTTTTTCCTTACAGTAACACAGCAACTTAGTCAATTTAGATTGGCATCAAGAGGTTGCATACTACATCCAGCAGACGCATTGTGCTATGTATGTGGCCATTTTATAAAGACAAGAGCGAAAAAGTACTCTGTGGAAGCATCTGCTAAGATGTGTGAGGCCTACAAAGCATACTTCGGCATGCCTGTTGGTGACCTGTTTCTATAATAAAAATTCATAATTTTCGTTGCCGTGGTCACAAAAGCGAAGTTTATGATGATGTAAGCAATTTTTAATTTGTTTTAGACATAAGCAATTGGAATATAACATTAAAAAGCTGGGAACAAAACTTGTGTTACATAGTGTAATAATGAAAAGAATAATATCACTAATATAAAAAAAATAATAAATAATAATAATAATAATAATAATAATACAGTTTGTCTCAATTGCCAAGACACATTTCCTGAAACCATGCATCCATTTCTCCAAACTGTGAACACAAAACCCAATTTACAACCTACATTCACAAAACCTCTGACTCTTTTTGCAAAACTAAACTACTGCCTCAAAACAGTTCAAGCAATGCTCAAATCCAAACAGTGTTTTCAGATCAGGCCTTGAGTCAATCAAAATGAACAACAGCACTGAAGTCATTACACACAACACCGAAAAAAGTAAAACACAATGATCAGATCATGAAGCTGTAGAAATAATCTTTATTGCCCACAAAGGAAAATTCATTTTCAAAACAAAACTGTTTAGCAAAAAATGAGTAATTATGTACTGTGTTAAAAAAAACTATTTATATACAAAGAAATACATTACAACAACAGAAGTGCATAAAGCACCTACTCTACTACAGCATCATGTCGACGTGCCGGGTCAGGCCACAGGCCTCCATCTACAGCACAGGACACATTCTCCCTGGCCAGGCAGCATGGGAAATGACTCCTAGTATGCCGGATCCATGCTTGGCATGCATCCACACCTATGTCATTACAGGCCAGTTTCAGGGCCTGCAAGAGAATTTCCCTGGTGTAGGGTTGCCCGTCATAAACCTTCCAACGCCATGAGGAGAAGAACTCCTCTGTTGGGTTGAGGAAAGGGGAGTATGGTGGAAGAAAAACATTCAGGAAGTCTTGGTTGATATTGAATCACTCTCTAACCTGGATGGCACGGTGAAAACTGACATTGTACCACACAATGACAGAGACAGGATGCCCTGTCTGTTCATGATCCTGCTGCTAACACAACATCTCGAAGATCACTAATAAATGCCAGGAGATGCTGAGTGTTGTATGGCTCCAATGTGGCATGATGGTGGAGAATCCCATGACTGCTGATGGCAGCACATAACGTGACATTGCAACCACGCTGACCAGGGACTGCAACAATGGCTTGTTGGCCAATCATGTTCTTGCCTCTCCTCCTTTTGGTGAGATTGAACTCAGCTTCATCCATATTAATACGTTCAGGTGGACGTTCTAAGGAATCCAGTTGAAACATTCTCTATGGAAAAATACATATAGCTTTGTAAGTGATACAGAAAGACAGACTTGTGCTGTAGACTACAGTACATCTGATATAATCGTTCTTTGTCTAGTCCCTCCTCTTCCTCTTCTTCCTACTCTGCCATCTCTCCCCCTTACTCTGCCTCTCTGACTGTTTCTATCCATAGTGAAACTCCAGCAACCGGGCCTCCTTGTACTGGTTTATATTGGTTTCTTCACATCATTCGCCACATGTGTGATGAATTTAGAGTGGCTGTGTTTAAGTTGTGACGCCTGTGCTTTATTTGAGTTTCACTTTTGCTATCTGTGATTACCATTATGCAACCCACGTGCATCACAGTGCAGAATGTGTTTTAGTGGATGAAAATACGCTTGCAAGTTGTGTCTTACTAGGTGAAAAGTGCTTAAGGTTCTTCCAGAAGGGTGCCTTTTTCAATAAATGGGTTCAGGGCACTGAGAATTTGGTTCAGACCACAGGGTTTAGTGTTTTAGTAACTGAGAAAAACTGTAATAATAATAATAATAATAATTGTTTAAGTTTGCTTTTAATATTTGAATATAATATTTAGATAAATAAACAAATACATCACAGACAAACTCTTGCTCTGTTCTTGTGTCCTTGCTTTATTTCACTCTCTCTCTCTCTCTCGCTCTCTCTCTCTCTCGGCCTATTTAAGCCCCTCCTTCTCAGTCTGTCGTGTTGCTGTTGGTCGGGATGCGGTTGCCATAGTAACGGGGCGCCGAGCCCTGCTTGTCTCTTTGCTTGTCCGCTTGCGTGCGTATGTTCTCCTGTGTGTGCGTGCGTGTGTGTGTGTGTTGCTATATTTATGTAATTGTGTGCCGCTCTCTCTCTCTCTCTCTCTCTCTCTCTCTCTCTCTGCCCTCACACTAGAGGAACATGACAGAACAGGAGATCTCTGAATTTCCCTTTGTTTCTACACCAGACCTTGTTTTGTTTATTTGTTTGTTTGTTTATTGAACATGTCAGACATGGACATGTGTGAGCCAGGATGTTTGCTCTCTCAGGGACACCAGAGATACGGGGAACAATGCTCCGGAATAAAGATCAAACAAACCGCTCTCTCTGGGATCCTTCCCTTCTTTCTTTAACACTCCGGTAACAAGGAGCACGCGCACCCATGCGTGCGCCAGTGTGTGTGTGTGTGAGTGTGTGTCAGTATGAATCAGCGAGCGTGTGTGTCGGATGATCCATCTGTTCCGAGGCGGATCAAACGTCCTTGTCGTCGGCACGTTCCCGCGCTCTTTCTGAGTGTGTGAGGATCCTCCCGCGGGGGTACCGGAGGAGCAACAGCGTGGGGCGGCGGGGTAGTAAGGCGAGGCACATGAGACACTGAAGGACACGCGCTCCTGTCTGACTGACGCTCCAAGGGCGTTGAGGTGAGCAGCATGGAGGACGGAGGATGAGGAGCAGTGGATGTTTAGACGAGAGCGACCTTCATCCTGTGGAGGTCAGACTTAAGGACACTTAGGAGACTCTGTTTGTGTGTGTGTGTGGGTGTGTTACGTTGTAGCCGTGTGTGACCTCGGTCCAGCATGGACAACACTGTGGGCGGGACCGCAGGCGGGGCAGTGGGCGGAGACTCTCGTCCTGTGCGTAATGGAGATACGAAGCGGCGCAGCAAGGGCAGCCTGCCGTCCCCCGGCTTCCGTCTCTCCCAGGCGTCTCTGGACGGCGACGTGCCCCCAAGACGTCGCCCGTCCGTCATGAGTTCCTCACGAGCGACCGTGGCCACGCCCACCACACCCGGTCCGACGGGATCCACACCCAACACCATAACCGCCGGGGCACGTTCGGTAGGATTCGCAGCATCCCGGGCCGCTCTGGCCTCCACGTCGTCCTCCACAGGCACTGGGGTTGTAGTGGTGGCGGCATCGGGCAGCAACACGGTAGGAGGTGCGGAGCCTACCACGACGGTGACAACGGCGGCGGGAAGCCCTGACATGGTCCCGGCGTTGGACGGAGAGGAATATTACAGCTACTCGAACCAGTCGACCTTCATGCAGAGGCAGCTCGGAGCCATGCTGCAGCCCGGGGTCAATAAGTTCTCCCTACGCATGTTTGGCTCGCACAAGGCCGTCGCCCTCGAACAGGAGCGGCTCAAGAGTGCCGGCGTCTGGATCATCCACCCCTACAGCGACTTCAGGTACTGGGGGCAGGTTTACAGGGGGAGGAGTCAGAGAGAACAAAAATGGGGATGTAAATTTAGAAACAGTGTAATAGTAAGCAATAGAAACAGTGTAATAGTAAGCAATGTGTGTGTGATAAGTACAGTCTGAATATTCCTAAGCATCCTGCATTTCTGTTGACTATTCTCGGAAATGTCGTTATCCAGGAGGACAAACCAGCCAATCAGCACTCAGTCTAGGACCATTCATTAATGGTGACCTAATTCCACCCCACCATAGAGTGATTAGAACAGGACATGGTCTGTTTATGACCTTAAACCCATTTCTCAATATAAGCTAAGAGGCGTGGCTTATTATTACAGAGGCATGCTGGAAAATGTGGGGTAATAATAGTGTGATGTGTGAAATTGTTCAGTTTAGAAACAGGTTCTAAAGTTTCGTATGAACTCTCTCCAAGTGATTTGTATTTAATCCTAACTCACACTTACCCTGCAGTGCCACCTGCTGATTAACTTATTACCTATCAGTAAATAATGATTTTTACTGCAGACATGTTAAGATGTTTCACTGCTAACAGGCGTGCGATCGATTGAATTAATCGTTCTTATGAATTGAGTCTTTTAATAAATTGTTTGAGGCAGTATAAACCAAAAGCAGAGCAAAAACCATTATAACCAGAGCATTAGTGAGTATAGGGGTCTTACCACAAGGGGGCATAAAAGTTCTTCCCCTATAGCACTGCCCTATATAAAGGCTCTCTGCGGCTACATTTGGGTAGTGTCCCTCTTGGTGATGCCTGTAAAACATTTTTCCCAGTTGTCAGACGAAGCAGGACGAAGCAGGATGCAGGACTATCTTGGCGGTTCTGACCTAGCTGTTAGGAGGTGCTGGGAGCAGTGGTTTTATGGGGGCACCCACACATGGTGACCAGGCTCCGGACGACCCAGACAGCCCCCAGTGGAGAGGATCATCTGATCCCCGAACAAGCAAAAGCAGCATCTACAGTTTCATTATCCACCATCCAGACACAGGGGGCGCCTTCTCTACACACTCCTGAAATTTGTTGTCATGGTGCCCGTTATGTATCCAGCCTTGACATTCAGCCACCGTCACCTTCGTTTGCAGTATAAAGAAAGAAAGAAAGAAAGAAAGAAACATACAAACAAATAAAGGAAGGAGACAGAAAGAAAGAAAAGAAAAAATAACAGACAAATGAAGAGAAAAACAAAATAAATAAATGAAATAAAGAAAACAGACAGTGGTGATGTGAATGAGAAACATGTTCTGTTCTGGACTGGAACTGTATGGTCTTTAGTGATGAATCCAGGTTCGGTTTTTAGATCTGATGATGGTCCGGTTCGAGTATGGAGGCCTTGTGGTGAGCGCTGCAATATAACCAGTATAAAAACCAGTATAACTAGTATATAAACCAGAGTGAAGTGTCAGATAAGAATCAGCAATCATATTGTCATTTAATACTGATTTATTAAAACATCTGGATTTGCGCGCGCGCGCACACACACACACACACACACTCTTGCTCTCTTACCTGCTGAGTACACTGATTACAATCATGTTTGTGCATGGCTGTCTCAGTGTGTATCTGTGTGTGTGTGTGTGTGTGTGTGTGTGTGTGTGTGTGTGTGTGTGTGTGTGTCCTAAATTTGATGATGATGAAGTGTGCTTTTGAGTCCCTGAGCATTTCTTCAGCTCTGTTAGAGTTAGCAGTAGCATGAGAGCAGCAGCCATTTCAAACGGAAAATAAAAACGTGATTAAAACTGATTTTAAATATAATGATATTTTATTAGCATATTGGATGATCTGGATTTTAGCCTGTTGTGTGATCTGGTTGTTAGTGTGTGCTCTCAGTTGCATCTTTTTATATTTTTTAATATCTGAGACCTTTTGGTTTTTGTTAGCTGGCTTTAATGTGACCGCTGTACACCAGCTACCCCCTGCAGTGCAAACACAAGTGGGCATGTGCCTCTGATAGACTGGCATCTTGTTTAGGGTTGTTCCTTGCCCTGTACAGACCCTGATTCAGATTTAGAGGCTCTCTCTGTCTCTCTCTGTCTCTCTCTGCTCTGGGCGCAGGTTCTATTGGGACCTCCTGATGTTGTTACTGATGATGGGGAATTTGATCATCCTGCCAGTTGGCATCACGTTCTTTAAGGATGAGAACACTCCCCCGTGGATCATCTTTAACGTGGTGTCAGACACCCTGTTTCTGGTGGACCTGGTGCTGAACTTCAGGACAGGCATCGTGAAGGAGGACAGCACCGAAATCCTGCTAGACCCCAAAGCCATCCGGAGACGGTACCTGCGCAGCTGGTTTGCTGTGGACTTCATCTCCTCCATCCCCGTCGACTACATCTTCCTCATGGTAGACCTGGAGGAACGACTGGACTCAGAGGTACTGCCATAGGTCCAGAGTTTGGGTTTATTTTTAACAAGCTTTTAACAGGAGCTTTATGAATAAAAGGGGCACTGAACAGCACTCGGATTTATAATCCAGGATTATTATTTATTAACCTGACCTGATCTGATCTGTTCTGATATGTTCAGAAAGGTCTGCAACCTAGTGGATTCTTAACGAGGGTCATGTGATCTTAATGAGGTCGATGATGTAACAGGTGTGATGTGTGTTCCAGGTGTATCGAACAGCTCGAGCTCTGCGTATTGTACGATTCACCAAAATTCTCAGCCTGCTACGACTGTTGCGACTATCCCGCCTAATCCGCTACATCCACCAATGGGAGGAGGTCAGACCATCATCATCATCATCATCATCATCATATACAACCCCAAATCAGAGAAAGCTGGGACAGTATGGAAAATGCAAATTTAAAAAAAGCACAGTGTTTCTTACATTTCCCAAGATATTTCAGGTTTTTCTGCTTAAATTCATTTCATTTCTTAATAATCATCCATTGCTGCATTTCAGTTCTGCAGCACATTACAAAAAAGTTGGGCAATTTAGGGCAAGTAATGAGATAAAAACTAAATAATGATGTGATTTCAAACATGTGATTATAATCCTGCTTTGGTCCAAAAACAGCATCCAGGAAAGGCTGAGTCTTTGAGGAGTCTGCCCTAAACGTAAACGCTCTCAAAAAGTCTGTTTTAATAACCTCATTAGTATAAACACAGATAGCTATCAAAGAAATAACAACATTAGTCTAAAGCTAGGATTACTTAACATTAGATCACTTACAAACAAAGCAGTGATTGTAAATGAAATGATCACTGATAAACACTTACACGCTCTGTGTCTCACTGAGACTTGGATTAGACCTGATGAATATTTAGCCTTAAATGAAGCCTCACCTCCTGGATACAGTCATGCTAGTCACCATCGTCTATGGTCGGGGGGGAGGCAAGCAACAATTTGTGGACAAAGAGTTAGGTGTTACAGCTAAAAATCACATTTACAAGGCGAATTCTTTTGAAAATACTGTTTCTTAATGTGGACTGATCCATCGTTAGAGTCAAAAACCACACCTTTCAGCTTTCTTTCCATCCTCTTGACCCTTCTTTCCCGTTCCCTGTTTCCATTTTTTTTCCCCTTCTTTCCACATCACTATTTACCGCATCCTGGTCCTTCAGAAATTTCTTCAGGAATTTGCTACCTTTTTCCTGCTTAATACTGTCAACAGATAAGGCTTTAATTGTAGGGGATTTCAATATTCCACTTGACAATGAGCAGGGATCACTAAAATTGCTTTCGAGTCCATCTTCGAATCCATGGGTTATCACTCAGGAATTGTCAATAACTATCTTTTAGTATTTGAGCTATCTCTAATAAATAAAATCCTTCTGCTCGTATCCCACCAGCGCACTATCAGATCTGCTACTCCAGCTGCATTTTTAAAAAAAATCCAGACTTGAAATTTAATTACACCTACGACAGATCAATATCTTGAGTGTGTAAATGACAATTGAAGTGCTCCGTCAACCTTGGACACGATTGCTCCTGAGAGGTTACACCACATTAGGGAAAAAAGGTAGACAATGGATAATGGCAACACCCGTACCTTAAAGCAAAGAACACGCCATTAGAGAGCAAGTGGAGACATAGAAATTGGAAGGTGTTTAAGATAGCTTGGAGGACGGCATGGACAGGTACTTAAAGCATTGCCCTCACTAAAGCTGCATATTCTTTCAATCATAGAGAAAAATAAGAATAATCAAGATTATCTCTTTAATACAGTCTCCAAATTAACAAAAACCCAAAGAAAGTGACCTCTCCCGTTCTGTGAATTTAAACAGTAATGAACTTTCATGACTGTCTTTAATGATAAGAGAGGAAAAACATTAGGATAAAACTAAATGCTCATCAAATCACCAAACTATTCAGACCACCTTCCAGATGCAGCACTATGAGACATCTGTTTAATGAGCTGTAAATTCAAGGGGAAAAATTAGGGGGGAAATCTTTACCCCAATTACTAATACTGAAAACTCTCCGCCACTGATCAGCGCGTCGAAGCCATCAACATGTTTATCTAGATCCAAATTCTACCGTCTACTCAAACCAAGTATACCTAGGGTTATAGAGCCAGTGTTAGTTAGTTTTAAATTCATCCCTTACCTTTGGTTATGTGCCCAAATCCTTTAAGTTTGCTGTATCAAACCACTGATTTAAAACGCCCATCTTGACCCTTGTGTGATATCGAATTATAGGACCAATTTCAAATCTACCGTTTCTGTCCAAACCTTAGAAAAAGCCGTCTATCAGCAGATTGTGAGTCACCTCCAAAGGATGAAATTATGAAACATTTCAGTCTGGCTTCAGGCAACCATCATAGTACTGAAACAGCATTAAGTTAGGGTTAATTACATGACTGTTAATGTCTAGATAGGGATGTGTTTCTTTTTTGTTCTTCTGTTAGATTTAAGTTCAGAATTTGACACTATAGATCATGATGTTTTACCAAACAGACTAGAAAAACTGTAGCTATATGGGAATCAGCACTATCTTGGTTTTAAATCCTACTTAACGGACCGGCTACCAGTTTGTTCATATAAATAATCTAAGGCCTCAGACCTTAAAAGTGAATTAGGGCGTGCCTAGGGGTCAGGCTTGGCCCGATTTATTCTCTCTGTACATGCTGCCCCACTAGGGCTCAGTTATTCGTAAACATGGCATTAGTTGACACTGCTATGCAGATGATACCAAAGCTGTACATATAAGCCAAACCTAATGACCCGCCTTAGAATCAAAAAAATCGAGGACTGGTAAAAAGCAAATAAAAGATGGGGTTATTTAATTTTCCTCTTAGTAACTCAGATAAAACTGAGGTTCTATTAGTGGGACCCAAGGCTGTGAGAGGAGGAAAGGTTGGTACATCTGTCCTAAATCTAGATGGCTGGTCAGTTTTGACCCAGTTAGTCTGTAAAAAACTTAGGGGTACATTTGATTCAGATATCTAATTTGATGCACACATTAGCAGCAGCACTCAAATGCTTTCTTTCGATTACGTATTTACGCTAAACTTAGAAATATCCTCTCTTTAATGATGCAGAAAAAACTTTGTCATGCATTATAACAAAGGTTGGATTACTGTAACGCCTTACTTACTGGATGCTCAGTAAATCATAAATAAACTTCAGTTAGTCAGAAGGCAGCTGCCCGCGTGCTAACTCGAACTAGAAAGAAAAATTGATCTATCACTCTGTTCTATCATCACTGCACTGGTTACCAGTCAAATTCCGACATTGATGACAAGATACTTCTTATAACTTATAAAGCTTTACATGGCCTGGCCCCACATTATCTGAGTGAACTTAAGTTGTACATCCAACTGGTCTACTTTGTTCGCAAGGTGCAGGACTTCTTTGTTCTCGAATTTAAAAAAAGTCAACAGCAAGGGGAAAGGCTTTCTCATACATGGCCCCGCAAAACTATGGAACAAACTTCACACTTTAGTTCGAGACTCAGACACTCTACAAATTTTTAAGTCTAGGCTAAAGACATACTATTTACACAGGCTTTGGACAGATTTAGACCAGGATGCATGGCTTGGGTCACTCATGCATGACTCATGCATCCTTGCCTCTGAGAATTGAGGTGAACAAAAAAAAAAAAAAAAAAAAAAGTTTGAAAAAAAAAAACAAAAAAAAAAATTCATGTGTGGTTTTGAAGTTGGGCTGAAAAAAAAAAAAAAAAATTAAAAAAAAAAAAAAAAAAAAAAAAAAGTGGTAAAAAAAAAAAAAAAAAAAAAAAAGTTTTTTTATTATAAAAAAAAAAAAAATTTTTTTTTTATTTTAAAAAAAAAAAAAAAAAAAAAAAAAAAAAAAAAAAAATAAAAAAAAAAAAATTTATTTTTAAAAAAAAAAAAAAAAAAAAAAAAAAAAAAAAAAAAAAAAAAAAAAAAAAAATGGGCAGAGTGGGGGGTTTTCAGAGTCAAAGAGTATTTGGTGATCCGCGACATTGGGTTGCTGTCTTCTGCTCCAGTGGGGTGCCAGTTTGTATATGTTGATCCATCTCTTTGCGGACCTAAAGCGCACCGGATATAAGACGCAATACAACGATCGGCTGCTAACGGGTATATTTTTCTAATAAAGCGCACCGGGTTATAAGGCGCATAAATGAAAACAAAAACTATTAATTCCCTCGGGAAGCTCAGTTTGGTCTTTACCTGGCTCGGGCATCCTCCACTTTCGTACCATTGATTCCTTAATGTTGAATTCTCTTGCAGCTGCTTATGTCCATGTTGTACTGCGTGACTGATAGCGTTGTGTTTGAAATCCGCTTCGAAAAAAATGAATGGAATGCACGTCCATAATGCTGAAGACATACCATATTACTCAGCGATGTTTTATGACTACGGTGGCCGTGAAGCTTCGTAAAAACTTACCAAAGACCAGGCTAAAACATTTTGACAGATTTATGAGCGCCGTGTACATCTACAATCGGTTCTAGGTCAGAAGGCTCAACCAGAATTAATTCATACATTAGACGCACCGTATTTAAAGGCGCACTGTCGATTTTTGAGAAAGTTAAAGGATTTTAAGTGCGCCTTATGGTCGGAAAAATACGGTAATCTAAACTTGTAAAGTTGCTTTGAGACAATGCTCCATTGTAAAAAGCGCTATATAAATAGATCTGACTTGACTTGACTTAAAGATGATTAGAGGATCTCCAGTTTATCACCTTTAAAAACAATGTTCCTGATCTTTAAAAACAATGTTCCTGAAAGAAAGACTGAAAGGGATATATTTCTCCTTCTACAGAGCATAATATCATTAAACCATTCAGAATCTGGCGGAATTTCCTAAAAAGCCTAAACTGAAGAGGGGTCATCTTCGCTCCCTCAGACAGCACTGCATCAAGAACCATCATTCATCAGTAGCTGATACAACCACATGGCAAGGGATTCCTTTATCAAACCTTTGTCAAGCTCTACAATACAGAGTTACATTCACAGATACTACTTAAAACGTTACTTTGCTAAAAAGAAGCCTTATGTTATAACCATGTCCAGAAGGGGCGTCGGCTTATCTGGGCTCGGAGGCATCTGGGATGGACCATCACACAGCTGCATCACAGAAGTGGAAATGAACTTTACCAAGGGCCCTGACCCAACCCTGTACCATGACAGAGCCTGGCTTTTGGACCGACATAACAGTCTGGATGCTCCTTTTCGTCTTCCAAAAAAGATCAGTTATACTGATGGGTCTGAGCACAATCCCCGGTTCCGCATTAATGCAGAAAAGTACAGTGAGATTGTAGAGCAACATAAGCTGCCTTCAAGACGACATTTTTATCAATGATATATACCGTATTTTTCCGACCATAAGGCGCACTTAAATTCCTTTAATTTTCTCAAAAATCGACAGTGCGCCTTAAAATGCGGTGCGTCTAATGTATGAATTAATTCTGGTTGTGCCTTCTGACCTAGAACCGATTGTAGATGGTACACGGCGCTCATAAATCTGTCAAAATGTTTTAGCACGGTCTTTGGTAGGTTAGGAAGCTTAAGGCAAATGTAGTGCACAGCATAGCGGAGTAATACGGTATGTGCTTCACTATTACGGTGTGTGCATTCATTCATCTATGTTCGAAGCGGATTTCAAACTCAACGCTATCAGTCACGCAGTAAAACATGGACATAGAGCAGCTGCGAGAGAATTCAACATTAACGAATCAATGATACGGAAGTGGAGGAAGCAAGAAGACGCCCTGAGCCAGGTAAAGAAGACCAAATGAGTTGCGAGGGAAATTAAGAGTTTTGTTTCACGTTCATGCGTCTTATAACCCGGTGTGCTTTATGTATGAAAATATAACACGTAGCAAAGCCGATCGTGATATTGCCGCCTTATAACCCGGGTGACGCTTTATGGTCCGGAAAATACGGGGGTGTATATGTATTATGTACATATGTGGATATAAGATATATATATATATATATATATACTATATATGTGTGTGTGAACATATGTGTGTAACAATATACATTCCAATCGTTTCTGTGCGAACCATTGTAACCATTGATTTTTAAGCAGTTGTTGATAAACTGGAGAGCCTATGATCATCTTTACTCCTCAAAGACTCAGCTTTTGTGGTGCTGCCTTTGGACCAAAATCAGGATATAATTCACCTGTTGAAATCACTCATTATTCAGTTTACAAATCATTGTAAAATGCGGAATGGAGTTTATTAATCAAAAAGAAACATGAAATATCTTGGGTTCATACTGTTGAAATCAAATAAAAGTCGAAGGAATTTTTTCCATACCGTAATGAAATAGGGATTAATGCAGTGTTACATAATATGTGTAATTCTTTCTTTCTGTGTGTGTGTTGTGGTGGTGTGTTTGTGTGGGTGTGGTGGGTGCGTGTGCGTGTGTGGTGTGTGTGTCAGATCTTCCACATGACCTAGACTGGCGAGGGCGATGGTCCGCGATAGTGAATCTGATCGGGATGATGTTGTTGTTGTGTCACTGGGAGGGATGTTTGCAGTTCCTGGTCCATGTTGCAGGATTCCCCCCCGACTGGCTGGGTCTACAAAAAACAACATGGTGGGATGGGTGTGTGTGTGTGTGTGTGTGTGTGTGTGTGTGTGTAGAGATGTTCACAGACGGGGGCTCTAATGCCATCTTTGATGTCACATGTCCTGATATTTTTAATGCTGTGTATTGTGTAAGGGAGGTTTAGAGTGGGCGGGGGGTTTAGTTAGGTAAAGAGAAAGTGGATTTAAAATAATGGGAAGGTTTCTATTCCAGAAAATCCTTGGGGGATGGAATTCCAAACACCGACACACACCACACACACACATGATTCTACTTAATAATGAGCTCTGATTAGGATACTCCAGAAATCTTATTTACTGAGCTTAACAGGGGGCAAAAAAGTATTTGGTCAGCACTGGATTGGCAAGTTCTCCTACTTAGAAAGATGAGAGAGGTCTGGAATTTGCATCATAGCTACACTTCAGCTATGAGAGACAAAAGGAGAAAAAAGAAATCCAGGAAATCACATTGTAGGATTTTTAAAGAATTTAATTGTTAAATCTGGTGTAAATAAAGTATTTGGGCACCCACAAACAAGCAACATCTGGCTCTCACAGGACCTGATAACTTCTTCTTTAAAAACCTCTTCTGTCTCCACTCGTTAACCGAATTAATGGCACCGTTGACTCTTATCTGTATAATAGAAACTGTCCAAAGCCTCAAACAGTCAGACTCAAAACTCACTTGGCCAAGAACCCAAAGAGCTGTGGAAGGGCCACCAGGAAGAAAATCAGCACTGCAGGGCTGGGAAGAGTGAATCTACAATAGGCAAGCAGGTCGTGTGATAAATCAACTGTGGGAGAAATGTAAGAAAATGGGAAGACATACAAGACATTGATAATCCCCTCGATCTGGGGCTCCACGCAAGATCTCATCCCGTGGGGTCAAAAATGATTATGAGAACGGTGAGCAAAAATCCCAGAACTACACGGAGGGACCTGATGAATGACCTGCAGAGAGCTGGGACCAAAGTAACAAAGGCTACCATCAGTAACACACTACGCCGAGAGGGACTCAGATCCTGCAGTGCCAGCCGTGCCCCCCTGCTTAAGCCAGTACATGTCCAGGCCCGTCTGCAGTTTGCCAGAGAGCATATGGATGATCCAGAAGAGGATTGGGAGAATATCACGTGGTCAGATGAAACCAAAAGAGAACTATTTGGTAAAACTCAACTCGTCATGTTTGGAGAAAGAAGAATGCTGAACACCATACGTACTGTGAAGCTTGGGGGGGTGAAAACCTCATGCTTTGGGGCTGTTTTTCTGCAGAGGGAACAGGATGACTGTTCCGTGTTAAGGGAAGAATGAACGGGGCCATGTATCGTGAGATTTTAAGCCAAAACCTCCTTCCATCAGTGAGAGCATTGAAGATGGAACGTGGCTGGGGCTTCCAGCATGACAATGATCCCAAACACACAGCTACAGTGTGTGCCAACCTGCTGAAGACTTACAGGAAATGTTTGACCTCTGTCATTGCCAACAAAGGTTATGTGACAAAGCATTGAGTTGAACCAAATTTATTGACCAAATACTTATTTTCGACCATAATTTACAATTAAATTCTTTAAAAGTCCTACAATGTGATTTCCTGAATTTTTTTCTCATTTTGTGTCTCCTAGTTGAAGTGTAGCTATGATGAAAATTACAGACCTCTCTCATCTTTCTAAGTAGGAGAACTTGCACAATCAGTGGCTGACCAAATACTTTTTTGCCCCACTGTAGCTGTAGTATAGCCCTAGTATTAGTTTGTTATTAAATGAATCTAAACATGTTTCTTTGTATTACTATTGGTATTATTAATTAAGATCTGAAAGCTCGGCATCTTTTTTGTTTCTACAGTGATAAAATGCTCTTGGCATTGCTGCAAATTAATATTTTTATTTAGAATTTGTCAGTAAATAAGTTATATAATAAAAAATATACTGGTCTCACACACACACACACACACACACACACAGGGTAATTGTGTAGCTGAACCAATGCCATGGCAGGGTTTCCTCTGTGATCACCATAGAAACGATCGCCAGGGAGGTGATGCACTGAAATCCCCAGAGAGAGAGAGAGAGAGAGAGATAGAGAGATTCTACTTTCTTTCTTTCCATTATTTCTTTTCTTGTCTTTCCTTTTATTTCTATCTTTCTTCTTTTTTAATTTTATTTCCTTTATATGTTTCTTTCCTTTCTTTCTTATGTTTTATCTTTCCTTTTCTTGCGTTTATCTTTTTGTCTTTCCGTTCTTTCTTTGTTAATTTTCCATTGCTTTTTTCTTAATTTTTGTCTTTCCTTTGTTTTCAATTCTTTCTTTTTTTCATTTTTCATTCTTTCTTTCTTTCTTTCTTTCTTAATTTTTGTTTTTCCTTTCATTTCTTTCTTTCTTTCTTTTTTCCATTCTTTCTTTCTTTTCCTTCATGTTTTTTCTTTCCTTTCTTTCTTATGTTTTGTCTTTCCATTCCTTTCTTTCTCTCTCTTTTTCTTTTTTGTCTTTCCTTTCATTAAATTTTTTTCTTTCTTCTTTTTTCATTCTTTCTTTTCAATTCTTTTTTCCTTTCCTTTATTTCTTGTTGTCTTTCCTTTTCTTTCTTTCTTTGTTTCTTTGTTTGTTTCTTTCTTTCTTTCTTTCTTTCTTTCTTTTAATTTCATTTTATTCACAAACCGAATCAGTAGTTATACGCTGTGACCTTAAATTAGTCCACATGCACCCACTGTTGTAACTGAACTGATACAGAAGTCATACTCCAGCGTGTTTACAGAAATGCCAGTAACAAAAATTAACCAATCAGGATCATTGTTTAATTTTTTGATGGCCGGGAAAGACCTTCAGACTTCAGTCTTCCATTAAAGCAAATCATTATATAATAATTGAATCTCATGACGTAGCTTTCAGTATGAGAGTGAGGAGTGGGACGAGATCATTACACCTCTACGGCACTGTGCAAAGGTTTTGGCAGGTGTGAAAGAAAATGCTGCAAAGTATGAATGCCATCATAAATATGAACAAAATGCAAAGAGAAAGAACAAAAGAGAAAACTAAATATAATCAGTATTTAGAGTGTCCCCCCTTTGCCTTCATAAGAACATCAACTCTTCAAGGTACATTCAGTCAAAATCAGGAATTTTGTAGGATTGTGAGGATTAAAACTGGGTGAGGAACAGCCAAACTCTGCTACAACAGTAAGGATGTGGAAGACAGTTTCACCTGACAGGTCATTACGCACAGAAGAAGACACATGGTAGTTCTACCGCATCAGCAAGGCCTCTCCCAGGCAGAGATTACAAGAAGCTCTTTTGAAGAAGCACAAAGAAACAGCAATGTTTAGGACTATAGGAAACTTAGTGCAGCAGATGACCATCGTGCTTTCTTCCCTTTGAAATCTGAAGATGTTCAGCAGTGCCATCAGCTCAGAGCTGGCAGAAACCAGCAGGACCCAGACATCTTCCCAGAAGTGGTCTTCATGGAACAATTGCAGCCAAGAAGCCATACCTTCAATGTTGGAACGATGCACAAAAGCTTAGGCTGCAGAAAAATGGCAGCAGGTGCTCTGGATCTCGGTGATGATCCAAATGGTCCAAGTGTGAAATTTTTGGGCGTAAACGAAGGTCGTTTGTTGGCTGATGGCCCAGAGGGAGAGTGGTACAATAATGGTGGTGGTTTCTTACAAGTTTGGGGCTGCATTTCAACAGATGGAGTTGGATTTGGATTTGGGGGGGATTAATAGTGTAATCAATGCTGAGAATTACAGGCAGATCCCATCAAGGAGGCATCTGATTGGCTCTGAATTTATTCTGCACAGGACAACAAGCTCAAACATAGAGCAAGGAGTCCTGTAAATAATGATATGATCAAGAGAAGGATTTCAGCAAGTCTACATCCACAGAAGATCTAGTGTTAGATCTCCAAGATGTTTGGAACAATCTTCCTAATAAAACTTTCTTCAGAAACTTGTGTGAGTTTTCATGGCAAAGCGTTGTCACCAAATATTGATTTGATTTAGATTTCCCTTTTGTTTGTTCACTTTGCATTTTGTTAATTGTCAAAAAATTATGAATGCTTCTACTTCTTCACACTCTCGTCAAGAGTTTGATTTTTTCGCACAAAAAAATGGATGTGATTTTTAACATAGCAGAACCTTCACACTAAATGCACTCTGTTTCTTGTCTAAACACTCCCTACGTTTGCTTTCTTTAATTTCCCTTCTCTTAATGTGTTGGAGATTTCTCCGTGTCTTTTTCACATTGTCAACTTATAACAACAAAAACACGAGTGAAGATGAGCGCAGGAATCTCTAGTTTGTGTTTTTATGAACCATGAACAGATTAGAATGCACTTAGATAAATAATCAGACGGTTCCATCCAGTCCCTGTTAGCTTTATCACCATCATTCTCCAGCCTTTCAGTTCTGTTCCACGAGATCTTTTCTTTAATAGCCATGTTTTTAGAAGCAGCCTGTTGCTCGTCCTATAAGCTCTTGATGAGCTGTTCTGCTTGACAACCGAGCTCTGATTGGTCAGTCTGATTTTGATGCACAAAATAGAACAGGTTCCGATTAAACATTTTATGCAGCGTCGCGGTCCATCAGTTTTGGACTCAGTGTGAAGGATGGTCTTAACATACGCGTGTTCTTTATCGAAATTTGACATTTGGTGTGAAAAGGCCTTTACTTTGCAGCATTTCTTCCACACCTGCCTAAATCTTGCAAGGTACCGTACTGTAGGTGGCACTAACCACTCTTTCTCTCTCTCTGTAGAATGATTCATGGGGTGTGCAGTACTCATATGCTCTGTTTAAAGCCATGAGCCACATGCTGTGTATCGGTTACGGCGCTCAGGCTCCTGAGGGAATGACGGACGTTTGGTTAACAATGCTCAGCATGATCGTCGGAGCCACGTGTTATGCCATGTTTATCGGTCACGCCACCGCCCTCATCCAGTCCCTGGACTCGTCACGCAGGCAGTACCAGGAGAAGGTAAAGACAGACAGGTGATGAACGAGTGAGTACTGTCTCTTAATAACTGATTTGGTTTATTGATTGGTTTTGTGTGTGTGTGTGTGTGTGTGTGTGTGTGTGTGTGTGTGTGTGTGCAGTATAAGCAGGTAGAACAGTACATGTCATTCCATAAGCTCCCAGCCGATGTCAGGCAGAAGATCCACGAGTATTATGAGCATCGCTATCAGGGGAAGATGTTTGACGAGGAAAACATCCTGGGAGAACTGAGTGACCCGCTAAAGGAGGTCAGCCACACACACGCGCGCGCGCACACACACACACACACACACACACACACACACACACACACACACACATATACACATATGTTATGCTCGTATGTTTCCTCTCTGTACAGGAGATCGTAAGCTTTAACTGCCGCAGTCTGGTGGCTAACATGCCGCTGTTTGCGAATGCGGACCCGAACTTCGTGACAGCGGTTCTGACCAAACTCCGCTTCGAGGTCTTTCAGCCGGGAGACTTCATCATCCGTGAGGGGACCGTCGGACGCAAGATGTACTTCATCCAGCATGGGAGGGTCAGCGTCCTGACCCGGGGTAACAAGGAGACCAAACTGAGCGACGGATCCTACTTCGGAGGTTACGATCAATACCAAACGTCTTATCATTGATCAGTGAACGCATGAATGGATGAATGGGTGATTGCTTGATGCAGAACGAGTAGGTGGATGATTATGGATGGATAATCAGATGATTGGTTACTAATGAATAGGTAAATTATTATGGATGGATGAACAGATGAATGGATGAATTTTTGTGCATTCCAGAGATCTGCTTGCTGACTCGGGGCAGGAGGACAGCGAGCGTGCGAGCTGATACATATTGTCGTCTTTACTCTCTGAGCGTCGATAGCTTTAACGAGGTTCTGGAAGAACATCCAATGATGCGACGCGCCTTTGAAACCGTCGCAGCCGACAGACTCAACCGCATCGGTAACCGCCGGCAACCATACAACCAAGGCCATGTTTGTGCAGTGTGTTTATTATTTCTTATTATTTCACGTTCCCTCTCCAGGTAAGAAGAACTCCATCCTGTTGCGGAAGAGCTCACAGGGCGGCTCAGTGGCGGGCAGCAGTCTAGGGCGTGGGGGTGGAGCCGGACATGGGGGAGGGGCCGGACCAGGGAATGCAGGTGGGGCTGGAAGTGGCCATGGAGGCACGGGATCCTGTGACAGCATCCTGGTGCAGCAGATCGTTAAACATGACAGCATGCCCGCCATGCAGGACATCGCCACTGCCAACTGGATTGGAGGCGTAGGTGGAGCTGGGACTGGAGGTGTGTCCCCAAACCTGCGGCCACTCATCTGGGCTCCGTTAGTCCACGCCCCATTGCACACAGCGGCAGCCGCCTCGAATGTTGCGATCACCCTCCTTCAGCAGCAGCAACAACAACAGCAGCAGCAGGGCATGTTTTTGCCCTCTCCCCTCTCTATTTGCCCCTCCCCTCTACCAATTTGTCCTTCGCCTGTGCCCCTTTTCCCCTCCCCCTCTTCCTGCCCCTTGTCTCCCCCACGCCCTCCCATTCTGCCTCCCCGCCAGTCTGTCAGTTCCATTGCTGCACCACGTGGAGGTTCCCCCTCTATCACTCCTACTACCTCTACAGTTGGGCCACCCTCTGTGGGAGGAGCTGGGGTTGTCAAAACAACACCCACTTCCATATCATCGGTTTCTACCCCACTGCAGGCTGGAATAACTCTGCACCAGAGTCTCCGCCTCCACATGGACCCAAGTATGACAGTGGGAGGGGCTAATACATTGCCTTTCCACAGAGCCACAGCCCCTTCCTCAGGGGCCAAAGAGGCCTTAATGCGTCATGTCGGAGGCGGGAGCACACAGGGCCTGCCCTCGTTAGGACGTCTGACCCAAGAGGCACGACATCTATCTGCTTCCCAACCCACCCTTCCCCATCGCGGTTGGCCACACCCACCTCTCCACAGAAAAGCCTCCGGGGGAAACTTGCTCCCCGCCCCTATTGCCATGCCACAGGCTACAGTCGCCTGGAGCGGCAGTGCAGGGGTCCTGAGCTCCCAGCTTCCACAGGCCCAGAAAACACCTACACACACCTCTTTACCCCTCCCCTCTCAACTCACACACACTCAGATAGCCTCACAGACCACGCCCACTCCTGCTGGCTCCTCCCCTCCAAAAGCACACACCACTCCTGCTGCTACTGTGCCAGTTCCACCCCCAACCCAGCGCACGATGCCTCCTCCTCATTCATCCCCTCCCCCAATTTCCTCCTCTTCAGACTCCCCTGCCACTCCAAGCCCTGCCTCTTTGGTGCCACACCAAACTCAAACTTCTCCTTCTCGGCCTCAGAGCCCTCGATTCAAAGTCACCCAAATTCCTGCTCCACCCTCTCCGCTGTCCTTCACTCCATCCGCGACTCCATCAAACACTCGAACCCCGACCCCAGTGCACACCCCCGCCCCAACGCCTACACACACTCAAAACCCACCCCTAATCCCCACACCCCCTCAAACCAGAACAAACACTCCAGCTCAGACTCCAACAAACTCCACGATCCAGACTCTAAACCAAGCATCGCATTCAACCCAACCCCCAACCGCACCCCAAATCCGAACTGTCCAGTCTCCATCCATCTCCAATGTCCAAACTCCCACCCAAGCTGCTCTTCAATCTCCAACCATCCTGCCCCAAAACCCCAAACCTTCCTCCATCCAAACACCAACTCAAAACCAAATTTCAATGTCGCCCACCACTAAATCTCCCACTGCAGCCCAAACTCAACCTCAAATTACGACTCAGACTTTAAGTTCAGTTTCATCTCCATCCCAAACCCAACTTTTGAGCTCTCTTCAGAGTCAAGGCAAGTTGAAAACACCAACAAAAACACATACTCCAACTGTAGAAAACCCTACCCAATCTCCACCTGCCCAACAGTCGACTCAATCACTGAATCAAAGCCAAACCACAATGGTCAGCCTGATGGATGCAACTCCAGCTTCAAGCATTCTAACTCAAACCACATCTACATCTGCTCCTCTTCAAAGACAAAAATCTTCCATGACCTCCACCACAACCCAGTCTAGAGCATCTGCTCCACTCACTCCACCATCCAGCCTCCACCCATCACATCCTCCTTCTACTCTGAGCAATTCCTCCATGCAGTCCTCTATATCCTTCTTCAATACCCCTACATCCACCTCCAAGTCGCCTTCACCCTCCACTGTGTCCCCTACATCTACTAAGTCCCCGACCTCCACCATCAAGTCCACTACATTCACCAGCAAGTCTCTTACACTCAGCACCAAGTCCCCTACATCCTCCAACACATCCCCAATCACTACACCCACCTCCAAACCCTCCTTAATCTTACCTTCCGCTCCAAAGTCCACCACTGCTCCACCAACAGGAGCCGCAAACACTGCCTCCTTCACTCCCTCCAAGTTGGGCAAATCAGGCACAGCCATCCCACTGTCTCGGGGGGAGTCTGATGCACTGATTCAGAAGCTTCCTGCTAACATGTAAAGGATGATAGGTTAGAGGCCATATTGTGTTAGTGATTGCAGGGATGGGTGAGGGGTGGAGCTGGATAAAGATGGACAGAGCAGGTGGAGGTTTAACGAGTGTGCACTACGGCACTTTAAAACATGCTAAACTCTCACAGCGGATTCTCCACTGAGAGCAAGTGAAGTCAGATTTATTTCTGAAACAACTTTATAAAAACCTAGATCCACAGCCCTAACGGAGCAAACCTAGGGTGATAGTTGCAAGGAAGGAAGAAAACCTTGGACTAAGGAAAAAATGATAAAGACTCAAAAGCACACATCCTCTGATCTGAGAATCAGAGTACAGGTGTGAAGAATGGAACTGGTACCAGAACATATTAGTGTGAGGACTGCAACTGGTACCGGAACATCTTAGTGTGAGGACTGAAACTGGTACCAGAAGAACATCATATTATGATGACTGGAACTGGTACCTGAAGAACATCTTAGTGTGAGGACTGGAACTGGTAACAGGACATCTTAGTGTGAGGATTGGAACTGGTAGCAGAAGAATATCTTAGTATGAGGACTGGAACTGGTACCAGAACATCTTAGTGTGAGGACTGGAACTGTTACCAGAACATCTTAGTATGAGGACTGGAACTGATACATGAAGAACATCTTAGTGTGAGGACTGGAACTGGTACCAGAAAAACATCTTAGTATGAGGACTGGAATTGGTACCAGAAGAACATCTTAGTATGAGGACTGAAGCTGGTACCGAAACATCTTAGTATGAGGACTGGAACTGGTACCAGAACATCTTAGTATGAGGACTGGAAGTGGTACCGGAAAATCTTAGTATGAGGACTGGAACTGGTACCAAAATAACATCTTAGTGTGAGGACTGGAACTGGTACCAGAACATCTTAGTATGAGGACTGGATCTGGTAACAGAACATCTTAGTGTGAGGACTGGAACTGTTACCAGAACATCTTAGTATGAGGACTGGAAGTGATAGATGAAGAACATCTTAATGTGAGGACTGGATCTGGTACCAGAACATCTTAGTATGAGGACTGGACTGGTACCAGAACATCTTAGTGTGAGGACTGGATCTGGTACCAGAACATCTTAGTTTGAGGACTGGAACTGGTACCAGAACATCTTAGTATGAGGACTGGATCTGGTATCGGAACATCTTAGTGTGAGGACTGAAACTGGTACCAGAAGAACATCATATTATGATGACTGGAACTGGTACTTGAAGAACATCTTAGTGTGAGGACTGGAACTGGTAACAGGACATCTTAGTGTGAGGATT
>JAJAGP010004755.1:0-43871 GCA_025084515.1 Ancistrus triradiatus
AATAACTGAGAACCACATGGTTCTGATGAAACACTACCACTAATGAAAGAGTTGGTTTCTACCAGTCCAGAAACGTCTGTCTAAATACAAGGTCTAAATAAGCCTATCACAACTGAATTTTCAGACCTTAAATGAATGTGCTTTAATAGCTTAATTAAAACAAACAATTACAATTTTTAATTGCCATTTCTAGTGTATCCGCACCTACAAAACACACATGCTGCCATGCCGAAAAGCTGCCTGACCAATTCAATTAATCAGTACTGTAATGAATTATGGGTTTGAGGCCCAAACCAAGCACGAAGAGCAGGTGTTCAAATCCACTGCATCGTGTCAGGCCCAGTAAATATGCTGTTAGGAAAAACATTGCAACTCTGTTGCCATCTTGTGGAGCTAATTTTAGTCAAACAGCATTGCAAAAGGTCAGAGCACAGATGTGAGGAGTTCAGTTTATAAACACGCTATAGTAAACAGTGTCGTAACTCATCGGTTTGGCTTCGGTTTCAGAGAAAATCTTCCACAACATCACCCACACCAAATACCAGGTGCCTCACGGAAATTTTAGCCGAAAGAAACTGAATGGCCTTATAATAATCTACACAAAAACAACGACAGTGTAGTCGTGCTGTAAGGATTACACATCTTTTAGATTAGCACTGGAGTTTAGTTTGTTCGGACTTACGAATATGAAAAGTGCGTCAGTGTTTTACTCATTTGTTTGGCCTTTGAGGTTACATTATATTAACATCGTTTAGCCAACACATTAATCCAGAGACCTGCGTTTACACTGAACAGATGATGATTAAGGGTCTTAATTTAAGGCCCAACAGGGTAAGATTGCTGAATCCAGTTTTTGATTGGCAGCCCAGAGGTTTATCTTTTGACTCTTCTTAGTGTTAAAATGTGAAACAAAATATATAATAATAATAATAATAATAATAATAATAATAATAAAGAAGGGGGGTGGGGGATAAAAAAGGAAATAACATTGACTTCCCCTGAAAATGTTTTGAATTCCCTCCCAAAAAATTGTGCAAGGTCATTACCTTTTTAAACATTTTTTAAGCTGATTTTTTAAACTGATGTTCACCCAGCTTTTTTTCATAGCAAATAAAAAATAGATATGACAACAAACAATTTTTGTTTACCAATTAATTATTCTCTCTTCATGAAGCGTACCTCAAACAAATTAAATGATTTTAATTAATGGCATATTATTTCCAGAGGATAAAATATTAAATCACTCAATGTTGAGGAAAAAATGGGATTAACTTTTTAGTCATTTGCATTTCCACATTGTGGGTTAAGGGCCTTGCCAACAGTGGCAGCTTGGCAGAGGTGGGATTTGAACCCTGGACCTTGGGGTCCATAGTCCAGTACCTTACCCACTAGGCTACCACAGTCCCTAGTCTTAGGCCAGCATTAGATTTGGTGTTTTAGCATTTTACATTTACATTTACAGCATTTAGCAGACACCCTTATCCAGAGCGACTTACAATGGATACAGTCTTACAATCCAAGCAATTGTGGGTTAAGGGTCTTGCTCAAGGACCCAACAGTGGCAGCTTGGCAGAGGTGGGACAGTCCAGTACCTTACCCACTAGGCTACCACAATCTAAACTTGGAAATTAGGCTGCGGTTAAAAGCAGGTCATTACAAATCTTAACAAGCTCTTGGACCAATTGTCCCCAGTTAACTTTCTTGAAAAACTCTTTCAAGAAGGAAATCCAACCTTGAGTGTGGCCAAGGATGTTGTTTATTTCCATTATCCTGTGACTAAAAGCTCATGCAAATATAAACAGAATGGGAAAATCATATAAGAAAAACTATGGGTAGACCAAGTAAATGTCAAAGTGTCAAGATAGAAACAACAAAGTAATATGGTTTGAGAATAGAAAATGCACATTATAAAAAACAGGCAGGAACAGGAGTCAGTGTGTGACAGGACTGTAACATGCAGTAAGCATAAATGATACTTATTGATCTAATTGATCTTACAATCCAAGCAATTGTGGGTTAAGGGTCTTGCCCAAGGACCCAACAGTGGCAGGCAGCCTGGCAGAGGTGGGTTTTAAACCCTGGACCTTCTGGTCCATAGTCCATGCCCTTAACAGAACATCAACAGAAAATAGGTTTAGTGATGAGTACGTCATTTTTCAGGATGATAATGCTCGGTCACAAGCTCATTAGGACTCGGTCTCGTCTCAGACCTGGGGTAAGGTGGACTCGGAAATTGTTCTCTGAGTCCAATGTGTCTGTCTGAGGTGATGTTAATTATAAACAACTGTTTTCTATCATTATTGAAAATCAACAATGCATTCCAACAGAATAAATCAGTCCTTTCTCTACATGCTGAAATAAAATCTGCTAACAGGGAAAAACAAGTTACTGTTCTTCTCATTCAGTATCCAATCAGTGAACACGTTTTATTTTGAATCATCTAGTGTTAAGACTTTGTGTGCATTTTCACTTGCTGCCTTTACGTTACCATCTCTGCAAAATCTGGAATTATTATTATTATGTTTCCAAATTTAGTAATAAAAATGGATAGAATGGATGTTGTTGTTATGTTAAGTTTGAATTGATGGAGTTTATTACCATCATTTGCTTCCAAAAAGTTACATTACCTTAGTTTGACTAAGACTATAATATAATAATAATTAATAGTAATTTTTGGCTATATATAATTTCAAGTCTCAATATTTTACAAAATATTTGAGTAAATATAATGTTATGTATTAATAATTATATTATATAATATTATATTATATTATACTATATTATATTATGTGTCATGAATATAAAGTGAATTACAAACAAATTTTTTGTCCCATTTTCTTCTTTTTATTCTTGTATGATGAAAACCATCTGGTCTCGTCTCTGCCACTTCCGGTCTTGGTCTTGGCTCGGACTCGGCTCTAGCGGTCTGGACTACAACACTAGTTAAAAGCTGTTCCTCAGGAATGGCATACCAAACAGACACAAATGACATGGCCTGCAAACAAGCAGATCTGACTTCAATTGATGAAATGTTATGGGGGAAATTTAAAACACTGGTCCATGACGAGGGCTCCATACTGCAGAGCTGATCTGTCATCGCTTATGGAGCCAGCTGCTGTTAAGCATAGTGTTTCTCAATGAGAATTCCATGCCTCAAAGATAATTCACGCCATCGTAAAGGCCTGAGGAGGAGCAATAATGAACTAATTTTGGGGGTTGTTTTTTTTTTTTAATTATTCCATAATTAATTTGCTCTGTTTGATCTGGAAAAAATACAACATGAAGTCAGATAATTTAATTTGTTTGAGGTGGAAGCTGGAATGTTTAACTTCTAGTCAAAAGTGATTTCAGGTCATAACTATTATTTGTTTATTATTTATGAAGTAGAAAAGCTGGGTGAACATCCTAAAAGTGTGCTGATAGTATAATTCCTTGTAGTATAATTACTGAAATATTGTGTGAGGAATTCACTTTGACCTTTATTGGGGCTCACCATGAATCACCTCATGTATATAATGGAACAGGTCTATCCTATTAGGAGTGATCTCTTCCACAATGACAGTGCCCCCCGTTCACAAGGGGCACGGAATGGTTTGATGAAAAAATGTTCATTATGCTATGACCTTCACAGTCGCCAGATCTTGCACATCGATGGGAGATTTTGGACCATAGCTCTCCAGCATCTCCTAAAAACAAATTAAAGTGAATTCCAATGCAAGTGTATTTAAGTGAACATTTTGTGAGAATGGTGTCCTCCAGTTTTATAGAATCTATACCCAGTTTCTTTGAGGCTGTTCTGTTAGCTTCTGGTCATCCAACATCTTGCTAAAATACCTCATGTTGTTTTTTCTATTAATGTGTCACTTGTCTGTATGTGTAACATTTTTAATTATAATAAATTGTGTCTCAACTCGGGTGGCACAGTTCCAATTTGCAAGCCCACCCACAGAGACCCAGGTTTGAGTCCAAGCGCTGCCTTCCAGGCAGATCTGTCATCACACAGACACACAAGTAGCTGTGGCAGAGGAAGGGGAGGCTGTACAGTATTCTGCTTCCAGGACTACTAGAATAATTTCATAAATGACATATGAACGTGATCGGATTATTAGTATACAGTCGGTTTTTGCAACGTTTTTATCTCAGTGTAAAGAAATTAGTCAGATAATTCAGTGGCTACCTGTCCATTTGGAAACGCTGTGATGCTGTTCATGAACTGATCCCAAACTGATAGTCTTAGATTTACATTCACCACATTTAGTAAATACTCCTGTTCAGAGTGAGGTGCAGTTAAGATTATCAATTGGAGGTTAAAGAACCTTGCTCAAGGGCCCAACACTGGCAGCTTAGCAGTGATGGGATTTCAACTCGCAACCTTCGGATTCGTACCGTGGAACCTCGGAATTCGTACTTAATTGGTTCCAAAAGGCTGTTCGAACTCTGATTTGTTTAAAGACTGAATGAAATTTTCACATGTAAATAGGATTAATCCCTTATCAACCCACAAATGCTTGCTTTTTTAAGCCTATATTCATATGTAATTAATGAATAAGCATGAATAAAGCAAAGGAATGTTATAGAAACCATAAAACCAATAAAGACATGTAATAAGTGAAAATAAAGTGAAACAAATAGCCACTGACGCAAACACAGTTTTGGCACATTACCGTAAATTATTAATTATTACCTGAAATGAATTATTATATTTTCTTTACATATGTTCTCTCTGTTATTTTTATTTAGGTTCTGCTGATTTTAATATAATTGACTACAAGGAGGTAGGGTCCATTTTTGGATTCTTGGTCGCCCAAGGTTTTCTTCCTTTATATGTTTAGGGAGTTTTCCTTGCCAATGTCGCCCACTAGGCTTCCTTAATTTGGCTTTGGTCAAGATAATAGCAGATAGGAGATAATAAATTGTAAAGCTGCTTTGAGACAATGCTCCATTGTAAAAAAAATTAATCTGACTTTGATTTTGACTTTGACATCGTGCTTTATTGTTCGTACTGCCTTGAAGCACGGCTTCTCTTATGCTGATTGGTTAACCTAAGTCAATCGGAAATCAGAAACTTCCCTGACTTGTCTAAACCATTTGTTTACGATTTACAAAGATAAAATAACCAGATGTGTTATTATGTAAAACGGTTTGTAACTAACTACAGCTCCATTGCAGGGATATAAGGATCTCTATGCTATGGCTGTGCTATCGTTTGCCAGTAAAATGAAGTGATAACATGTGAACATACATGCGTTCAGCTCATGATTTGAGCTTCTGATTAGTAGTCCAAAGCCTTAATTGCTAATCCACTCCACCCCTATATGCTTCATCTATCATCTATTCATCTACAGCCCATTACTTATATTTATTGTATAAACATCATTGAATATATTCTACATTTTAATCTACTCTTCATAACATTGTATTATCTTTAAATTATTATAGTCTGTATCTTATATTTTGTTTTATTTATTATATTTTCTTTAAATACGTTATCTCTTTTAATTTTTATATTTAGCTACTGTCTATATAAATTTCTACTATAAACGTATTCATTAGATAATTTACTTTAATTCCTACATATATCATCTAGGCTGATTTTCCCAAGGTTTTTCCTTGTAGCTATACCTAATATACTCTTCCTAATATTTCATTGTCTCTAAAATGTTAGACTACCTGTTATTTTATTTTAATTATAATATTTTGAAATACATGAATATGTATTTAGTCTGTTTATTTGAAATACTATTATGAACATATTATTTAGATAACTTACATAAGTTATTTCTTACATATGACATCTAAGCCGCCTCTAAGGGCCTGGGTCCCCTTTTGAGTTTTGGTCCTCCCAAGGTGTCTTCCTTTTAATGTTTAGGGAGTTTTTCCTTTCCACTGTCATCCTAGGTTTGCTCAATTTGGGACTGGCCTTATAGTTTAGAAGATAGTCGAAAATTTTAAAGCTGCTTTGTGAAAATGCTCCATTGTAAAAAGCACTATAAAAAATAAAGTGGACGTAAAATGAGAATGAATACAATCTTCGGCACCAGGAAGTGATCTCTGTGATTAGAACTCAACACCATAACACCATGTCGCCATAGTGCTGAGCAAATGTGGTGAGACAAAAGCAAACAGGGATATAGTGTGCATACCATACATAAAAACCATGATCCATGATCCGAAACATTTATATGCACAACAGAGTGAACAGCCTCAAAAAACCTTATATTCTAAACAAGGCATAGGGTTTCACTACACAGCATTTAAACAAGCTCTAATATAAAGTTGTTTACTGTTTATAACTGTTCAGTATAGGCAATAATGAGAAGGAATGTGTACCCAGCCCCGCAAGAACCTTTTTAACCTTTTTTTTATGTGGTGCGACTAAAAAGGCTTTAAATTACAGAGCAGTAAAACAACATCTGAGGTGACGGGGCAATTAGGTGGGACATTGAATTTAATGAACAGTGTAATTAAACACGTGTAACCTTGAGGAGAGACGCGCCAAAACTGTAGCCGAAGCTGTTAACACATTTATACAATTATGGGGAGTGCGGTGTTAATGCGTGTGGTATGGCATTTATTAGTTTTAAGAGCTGCAGAAAGCCACTAGGCCCAAGGCATTTGAAAGGGGATGAAAATGAGCAAGACTCCTAAATTAGCCCCGAACAGGACATTTGAAACCACTAAAAATAAAATGTATGTACAGTAATAAATTATGTTCATGAATATGCAATTTGTAATTTGTAAAGCTAATATACTACGTTAGCTCAAATACCCTCCTAAAAGTACATGTACATTTATGTATTTAGGAAACTTTCTTAGCAAGGGTAACAAAGCTTTAAATTAAGTACTGTTAAGTACGTTAATGTTTAAAACGCTTACATTAACATACAGTTGGCCAAATTTATTAACACAAAGCTTATTTTATAATAAAGTGTTGGAAAATCTCATATAATTTAGTGATTAATGGATTGAAAGTGAAAAGTAAAAGCAAAATACTTACTCTATTGGTGAGCACTGGGCTCTAGCGTAGCTGCTAATGCTAACTGTAGCCTGTGTTCTGGAGGGTTCAGGTTTTGTTTCCCTTTCAGTTGGCTGTCACTAGTAACCTTTAAAGAACCATGGAGACTTATTTGCACTAAGAATACAGTAATGTAGAAATAAAGAAAATGATAAACACAGCAGGGATCTGTTATGAATTGAATTTCAGCTGAATTCAAATGAATTCAAGTTCACTGATTCCCGAGGAAACAATGAGAACCGAGACAAATTTCTTTAGTCAAAATGTGTCGAGAACTGAATTCGAGTTGTGAGGTGGTCGAGGTATTTATTGTTATATTATTGTTATTATTATTATTATTATTATTATTTCACACATTTCTGCAATTAATACAGCCCGAACTACTTATACAGTGGTGCTTGAAAGTTTGTGAATCCTTTAGAATTTTTTATATTTCTGCATAAATATGACCTAAAATATCATCAGATTTTCACACAAGTTCTAAAAGTAGATAAAAAGAACCCAGTTAAACAAATGAGGCAAAAATATTATACATGGTCATTTATTTATTGAGGAAAAATGATCCAATATTACATATTAGGAGTGGGCAAAAGTATGTGAACCTTTTGCTTTCAGTATTGCTTGGTTGTGACCCCCCTGTGCAGCAAATAACTGTAACTAAACGTTTTTCCTGTAAGTAACTGTTGATCATCCCTGCACACCGGCTTGGAGGAATTTTTAGATTGGGCCTTGGAGGAATTTAGCCCATTCTCCTAATCCTCCCGTACAGAACAGCTTCAGCTCTGGGATGTTTTGGGTGTGTTTCCCTCACATTAGCTTTGCTCCACTTCAGGTCCCCTTCCACAACATTTTCCATTGGATTAAGGTCAGGACTTTTGACTTGGCCATTCCAAAACTAACATAAACTTTTATTTATATTCTTCTTTAACCATTCTTTGGTAGAACGACTTGTGTGCTTAGGGTCGTTGTCTTGCTGCATTTATGACCCACCTTCTTCTCTTGAGATTCAGTTTCATGGACAGATGTTTTGTGGGGTCCTGAACATTTTTTTTTTTTATTCTCTGATATAATTCAGAATTCATTGTTCTTCCATCAATGAATGACAAGCCGTCCTGGCCCCAGATGCAGCCAAAACAGGCCCAAACCATGATACTACCCACAGATGGGATAAGGTTCTTCTGCTGGGAATGCAGGGTTTTCCTTTCTCCAAAACATAAACGCTTTTCTTTTTTTAAACCAAAAAGTTATTTTTGGTCTCATCCGTCCAAAAACATTCTTCCAAATAGCCTTCTGGCTTCATTCCAATCACGTGATCTTTAGCAAAAAACTGCAGACGAGCAGCAATGTTCTTCTTTTTGGAGAGCAGTGCTTTCTCTCCTTGCAACCCTGCCATGCACACCATTGTTGTTCAGTGTTCTTCTGATGGAGGGGCTCAATGAACATTAACATTAGCCAATGT
Organism: Ancistrus triradiatus; assembly: GCA_025084515.1. Taxonomy (NCBI): domain Eukaryota; kingdom Metazoa; phylum Chordata; class Actinopteri; order Siluriformes; family Loricariidae; genus Ancistrus; species Ancistrus triradiatus. The sequence goes on from JAJAGP010004755.1 coordinate 8,475, forward strand.
GAGAGAGACCTTCAGTTGCTTAGAAGTTACCCTGGAGTCCTTTGTGACCTTTTTCGCCAACTATTACACGTCTTGCTCTTGGAGTTGGTCGGCCACTCCTGGGGGAGGGTAACAAATGGTCTTAAATTTAATTTGTACACACAATCTGTCTGACTGTGGATTGGTGGAGTCCAAACTCTTTAGAGATGGTTTTGTAACCTTTTCCAGCCTGATGAGCATCCAACAACTCTCTTTCGTGAGGTCCTCAGAAATCTCCTTTGTTTTGTGCCATGATACACTTCCACAAAAACATGTGTTGTGAAGAAGCAGACTTTGTTAGAAGATCCCAGTTCTTTAAAAATAAAACAGGGTGCCCACTCACACCTGAATTGTCATCCCCATGGGTTTTTTGAAAACAACCACCTGACTCTAATTTCACCTTCAAATTAACTGCTAACTGGCTAATCCTTTAGAGTTTCACATTACTTTTTTTTCCACTCACTAATATGTAATATTGGATAATCATTTTTTCTTCAATAAAGAAATGACCAAGTATAATATTTTGGTCTCATTAATTTACTGGGTTTAACCTGGTTCCCTTTATCTACTTTTACGTTAGGACTTGTGTGAAAAAATTCTGATATATTTTAATATAATATATATATATATATATAATATATATATATATATTATATATTTTTTTTTTTTTTAATAGATTTAATTAAGATTTGATAGAAATGCATTGACAGAATCTTCAGTTCAGATTTCATCCAACAAATTTCAGTCTCAGAGCAGCTGCACGCTCCCTTCTGTGTCTCCATTTACATTATACATACAGTACATATACACTACCGAACCCACATGTGGCCAGAAGTATTGGGACACAAACCCAAATTTGGCAAATGCAGATCTAGTTCAATACTGAAGTAATTTTCAAGTGACATAGAGTGAAATCACAGTTGTTACTCTATGTTCTGTCAGGCCAGCTAACTAACTGACAATAAGCCATATTTTATAAATATTTGCTCTAAATTATTACCAATGCTGAACAGTCAGGTAGATGAATACACACTTTAAATCAAAGATGAGGCAGAAGCACAGAACAGCATTGTTTACTGCTGGGTATTTCTTTGTAGGCATGCACTGATGGACCACGGGGAGCCTTGAGTCCCTGCCCTTTTGCCCTCAGACTCTATAAGTGCACTGTTACCCAGTCTGTACAATAATTGCATTTTAGATGGTATTCAGGTGGCTCACGGAGGTGAGCTACATACAGTTATGAGTCCTGAGACCAGAGTCTTGCCCACAGCAGTGTTTCCAAAGAACTGAGTTTCGGCGAGGCACAGTTCAGCCTCGGACTGGAATATGGTAGATGAGGTCAGCTTGGGTTTCAATCACTTTTAGGTGGCTGCTTCGTGCCACCTATAAATATTTTACCCAACATGTAACTAACTATACATCATGTAGTCTGTCACGTTTAATAATTCCCATCTGTTCAATAATGAAAACACAGTTTAGACAACAGCATTTTACTATGATGGCATAAAAAATGATCTGTTTAAATGACTGAACTCTGCATTGCCCACTGGCTGCAAGTGCATCAGCATTAGCCCATAAGCAAGCTATCACTAACTGTGGGCTGGTTAACGTTATCAGTTTTATCACACAAGGTAACTTGCTGTCACAGAATTCAATGGGCAGCAATGAACGACACTCTTGGACAATGAACGACTCCCTCGCTCGATTCCTAACGAAGGTGTAAAGACAATATGAAGTTATTTAAAGTGCGGTTGCTTTGAGATCTGGGTTCTAAACTAGGCAAATACGTTTTGTGTGGGTACGTGTGTAGATGTGTGGGTGGGTTCTTTTCCACTCGATGTAATGCTTAAAATGCAATGAGAGCTGCTGGGAAAAGAAACTGCTTGAATGCGTTTTTGTTCCGTGAGTAGTATTTCAAAAACACAAAATTGAATTACAGATTTCGGGCATATAAAACTCAATAACATCAATAATCTTTGGAATATGGGAGCGTTTCAGATTCGATTTCATCACATACGCAGGGTCACAGACAAATCCAATTCTGGAACAGACAAGACTATTCTTATATGTGTAAACCGGTTCCATGTGCGCTTTGATATGGAGTGGAGAAATTTCACAAAACAAATACAACATGCCCAGAAATAGCTGTCTTTTTCATTTAGCATTTGTGGTCACTGTTAGCAAAAACAACTTTATTTAAGGGCCGCTTTCCTCGCTGCCTCTCGCTGTCTTTTAAAGTAAATATGAGGTGGGAGGATGATGTATGATGAGAGCGCGAGCAGGTGTTATCCACAGCTGGTTGTAAGTGAGGATGTTGGATGTTCTCTCCCAAAGGGGATAAGCGTGCTGTCATGGGGTCACGAGCTCGCGTGTTACAGCACTATGCGAATAAACAACGCCCACACATCTAGGCTCTCGCTCCCACTTCCCCAGCTCTGACTCACTCAGATCTTAACATACACATCATATGCTGTATATATAGGTGGTTTTCTAGAAAGAGAGAGGTTGAAGCGCACTCGACCAGGCTAAATCCATGTTTTTGTAGTTATGAGTGCAGGGCAATTCCTGACTCTGTTCGCTTTGCTGCGCGTTTCCTGTTTACGAGAACTATTCAGTGTCAGCATTTGTACATGCAAACATTTAGAGAACCAGTGAGTAAACTCTACTCTGTTTAATATTGTTGTGCATTCTAGGCTTAGTGGAAGATCTGACGCTGCAAGTGTATACAAAGATGCAAAACACCGTGACGCGTCACCGCATATGCACGAGATACATCCACATGGGTGACAAGAGGAAATAATGACACATTCACACTGTATGACTATAGGATCGCCGTCGACCGAGTGGTGACATCCCTGCTTTAAAACAAAACGTATGTTGTGCAATGGTTGTGGGTATGCTGCGTGAAAAGCAAGATCGAGCAAGTTCCATGTTGGTCCATGGTGGTTTATGTTTCTCTGCTTGTTTGTTTTATGTAGTTATGTAATGTCGCATCAGCATTAATGGCTATTCACGACAAGACCAAGGTTACATAGATACTTGTCAGACACATTCATACCAGGGGACTCTTAGTAAACCCACACGGACACAGGGAGGACGTTCAAGTCTAGTATCAGGATTGAACCGGGGAAGTCAATGTCAAAGTCACATTTATTTCTTAACAGCTCTTAACAATGGAGCATTGTAACCTCATCTCTCACCACTTGTGATGGCAGGATGGATTAAAATGGAAAAATGTCCTGCCAGTAATGAAATTCTACCCCGCTAAGCCGCCATGATTCAGACTGTCACTAGGTGGCACTTTAATCCTACTTATAACCCTGGATGATGTACGGTCTGTTATCAGAGACATTATATAAGGAGGAGACTGGTCACTGGTTGAAATATGAAAGGAACTGTAGTGCAGAAGCCCCGCCCCATCATTAGAAAGAACCAATCGGCATATTGTGTCGGAGAGGCGAACAGTCTTTGTAGTGGCGGGATGCGCATGCACAGTAGCCAGGATAAGCTTTAAAATTCGTATTTTCTTGTGTTATTTTAACACAAGAACGCAAATAAGTTATATCAGTTATGTCAGATTATACCAGCTATTTTAAACATGCATTTTTGTGTAAATTTCTCTTTTAGTAACAGATATATAGGTCTCTCCCCATTCAAAGAGGTAGGAGTCTGGTCTTGTATGGCTGGAAATAGCTGCCCAGTGGTGTTACCATATGGTGGCGGAGTGAACAGACTTATTTTATAATAACTTTGCTGTTATTCATGCAGACTGGACTTCATGCGCTTCGCATCACAAAATTAATCACGGACTATTTCTCAAATTTGCGTAAATGAATAGAAACTGTACATGTACGTACATGTTTAGGCACATTGTAAATGTGATTATACGATCATGCAGGCTGCTCAGTACAACACATTATGTCAGGATCAGGTATGAATGTCACGTTGTGTATTTTTTGTAACCTCATTAAGTCACCAAACTTGCCTCTGACCAAAAATAGCGATGAAACAGACATGGGTGAGATAACGAGTTTAGACTGTATATAGGCACAAAGCCCTAAATCAGCAAGCCTGGTGCGCAAGGAAAAGCCCCCTAAATGTTATAAGGAAGAAACCTTAAGAGGACCAAGACTCAAAACTGGAACCGACTTCCTTGCATAGCCTAGATGCTATTTGTAAGAATTAAAATAATGCTAGTCTGGTGCTGGCTTAGCTAGTAGCATGGTTAACTAGCATTTAATTGTCCATAACACAACATATGCTGGTCTTTGCTGTTTCTTTCAGCAGGTGATTTGAAGATTGTGGTGTTCAGGTATTAAAATACTGCTGGGTTAAGAAGAGTCAACTTGTAATATAATATTTATCCAGTCAAGATCGTATAGTCATTCTGAAATGATGTACATGGCAGAGGGTGCTAACAAACTGCTTAGCAACCGATGAGCTACAGTCTGTGGGTGTATTTGACTAAATATTAGAAACAAACTAAGGTTCGATGTAAGGATTTCAAATGATCAATATTTGAAACGCTTCCCTTCCCAGGCGGTCTGAAATGTCCGTTGTATTATAAAGACGCTAATGCAGGTGCTGTTAAGTGAAGTAGTGAGTGTTGAGGTTTTAACCCCATCTACTGGGGACATTTCACACTTCACGTTTCACACAGTTACAGTGACATACTTCATACCACAAGAGATTGGACTTGTAACGTTATTTTCTTTAAAATATGTTACCCCCTTTTTAAAAAGAACAGCTTCACCTGTAGAAAAATCTACAATTATTGTATTATTCAGTTCGTTGCTATAACAAATGAAGTACATTACTCAGTTGGATAAAACTGACAAATACATATATCTGTCTGGTAATCCTCTTATCTCCAACTATATCTGCGCCATGATGTAGAGTCTCTGTCTGTGTGAAGTTTAGAATGTTCTCCCCATGTCTGCATGGGCTTTAGTCTGTAAGTCAAGTTTTCTCCCACCTCCTAAGAAAGATGGGAGCTTGTGCCTATGGTTACTTATATATAATAATAAAACCCCATGTAAATGACTTTAAAGTCATTTAAGTCTAATTATCTAAACTATTTATAAGCCATTTTCTGCATTTGTATTGATAGGGGCTCTGGTAAAACACAGGCATGAGTGTGCCACGTACAGGGCACCAGTCCATCGCAGGAAATGCTGGGTGATCCCCCAACTGGCCTGATCTCCATATGATGACGCCAATCCTTAGAATGCAGTGAGCTCCAAGTTCACAGTTAGGCACTCGTTAAAAATGAAAGACTGTGGATGGACTACTTTTTCTAGTGGTCACATCACTTATCACTTCTCACTTATTGGTATGCTTCATTTTTGCCATACAAAACAATGTTTCTTAATAGTTACATAAACTTTGCTTGTGAAAGGCAGGTCGGTTGGTGCATTTATGGATTCTACGGTAGGTTCCAGACCCTCATGTACAACCCTGACCAGTATAAGCCTAAAACAGGATGCTTTTTTTATGCTTTTTTCAGATTGTTCTGTTCTCTTTTTTCACAGTTTATCTCTGCATCCTGGTCCGGGTTGCAGAGGCTCCAGTGCTTATTCCCTGAGAACAATGGACACGTGACGTGCCCTAGACAGGAGGTCAGTCCATTGTAGATTTCAAGTGCTAGCTAAGTTCTATACACATGACAGGCAAGTACATGTGAAATGAGAGCCAATTACATTTTACACATTTTGTACACACGTTTTGAGAGCAAGTTTGGGATTGTATCTAATTGACAAAGTACTGGGATTGCTTGATTAGGAAAACAGAGTAGATGCATTATTTTTATGTCACGTGACCTTTTATTTACAACTTGCTCTTAGAACACGCCGTGGAAGCCCTGTTAAACTAGCTAAAACCAGCTAACGTTGTTCAACAAAAACTATTAAGCTGTAGTAATAGATAGTGGCCACCAGGTAGTGCTATTGTTCTTTAAAAAGTTCTCTAATGTTACGGCATGAAAAGCACGTCATGCATACTTCTACTTTTGTTTTTTTAAAAAGTGGCATTTTTACAAATAAATAAATAAATAAATCTGCGTTGTATAACTGACCGGATAAAGTCACTGCCCCGAAATACAGTAGTCTACATAACAGAGAAAACCGACGGTGTGCTTATTCATGTTTATGGTATGCAGAGTGTCATGGTTTGAATGCAATTAGTAGTGTTAGTTTTACAGTTCCTATATGGCATAGCAGGGGTGGTGCCTTTATTTATTATCTCTCCAGAGGACAGAATGTTGGTGTGTGCACGAGTGTGCGTGTGTGATGATTGAAAACCACGGAGCAGAGGAAAGCTAGGGGAATAGAAATTATAATTAAAGTCAACGGGGGATGACAGGCCTTCTGCTTGCAGGAGTTAGAGGTCTTATTGGAGCCGGCAAAGCAGAATCATAATAATGCAGAGATCCACCTTAGCCGCCTGAGACGCTTAACAAGTCCTAATGAATAATGGAGGAGAGTATCGCACCTCTCTCTATCTCTTGCTGGCTGGCTGCCCTTCAAAGTCTCAGAGGCCAGGTCATTCCATCTTCTTCACCCAGTTATTAACTGGTACATTTATTTGACTGTCTAAGGGAATGAATGAAGTTGGGCTTAGTTTTTACGTAAGAATAGTATGCAAATACTCCTAGACATTTGGCTGTAATTTAATCGAAAGGAGTAACGAGCGATTAATAATTGAATGAAGGTAATGATGCTATGGCCATGTCCAGAGGTCAGTTACGTTTTAATGTGTTTACTATAAATAAGAAACTTTAGCTAAGAAAATGTCGGATGAGGATGGAAAATATGATAGAAGATTGTGGTCATTCACTGAGGAATTCACTGGCACGTTTCTTCTTTCGTAACCGGGGTCCTCGGTTTGATGTTGAGAACTTCTGACAAAGGCATTCAAAAAAAGAAAGTTATAATAGATAGAAGTCATAACAGAACGTAAACAAAACACTATAGGCAAGCTTATCATTCACTTCACTGGAAACGACTGAAAATCAATTAAACCATTTTGCCCATTGATGAGAGGTTGGAATATGAGCACGCTTTTTGGTGCATGCTTTGCGATTTATGTTTAATAACATATCAGTTCGGTCTCACAGGAAAACCACAGCAGCGTCATGCTCAGGTTTAATGGACTGTAGTAATACCTGATAGCATGTAAGAAACATATTAAAATATTAACACCTTTGGTAATGGTTAAGCATGCCATTATTAATTAATAAACGGCTATAGTAAGGTACCACTATAGTGCCATTACTGAATGCGTAATAACATTACTGCAGTATCAATATTAAATGTGTATTAAAACACAGATACCATAACATATCACAGTAAAGCCTGTTAATAGATCATGAATAATGGCTAAATATGTGAGAAATATTGAATGAACTTCATAATAAAACCCATAAAGTTATAATTCAATGTATAATAAATGCATTTACTGTAACATGTGATAGTAAGTTATATCATGGTTAGCATGTTTAGTGATTAAACATTTCTTTACTAAGTACTAACTATAGTTTACTTGGGGTCTAGACTCATAATGTACAGTTGTAATAGAAGCGTATTATTAGTGTTACATGTTTCAAACATATACACCGTAAAACAAGCAAAGTAAAAAGGGTTAAATATGTATTAAATACTTAAAAAACCTACTGGAATGTTGAATATGTAATACAGAGTAATCATAACATATCACTGTTAGTGGTAGGATATGGTTAAATATGTGTTAAACGTACTTGCCATTGACATATCATAGTAATACTATCATACTGTTGTGGTTACATATGTAGTGAATGTAAAATGTGTGGATACCTACAGAACACGGATACTTTATCAGTGTTAATTATGGTTTGATTCTAAAACACCATAGTAAAAGCCTTTTAATATGGTGGAGAAATGTATTATTAATATAGACCCCCCAGTTTTAAAAGTAATTCGTATCATGGTTCAACATTTGCTAGACATTGTTTCCATAAAATACCACAGCAATACCATTGTGTATATGTGTATGTCTGTGTGTATATATACACGTGTATGTATATATATATATATATATATATATATGTATCAGCATAAACGTTCGCATAAATCAGTTACCATAATACTCAATGGCAAACAAAAACTATTGTCATGGTAACACAGTTACTTTAAGATGTCATAGTAATCACAGTTGTCATAAAGCACCGTATTAAAGCCATTTTATTGCAAGGTTAAATACATAATAGATATGTTTACTATAAGAAATAGTAATTAGTGTCATGGTTAGTAAATAGTATTGTGATTAAACCTGCATTAAACTCCGTAGCCTTAACACACCTCAGTATGTTAACTGTAGTATCAATTTTATATATGTAATAGACATATTTAACCACCTTTCAGCACCACAGTGAAACTATTCTTGGTCTTGGAGTATCATTATTATTTAACTATATAATACATAATAAAATCATATAATAGGCCTACTAAAGCTCCATATTAAATCGTTTTAAATGCCGTGGTTAAATATGTTTGTTAAATACACTTACCATAAGATACCATAGTAATCCTATGGCAGCATCATTATTAAATATGTCATAAAAATAGATAACGTTAATCGCCAACGTAAGACCATGAGTATTGGTTAAATATGTCATGAATATTTAATGAACATAATAAAGCACCAAGAGTAAAAAACTTTTTACGTCATAGTTACAGATGTAGTAAAGATTCATAATAACAACAAACTCATTCATAACAAAAGTTCACATCAAATGGTTACCATAATACCCAATGCCAATATAATGTCATGGTAGCACAGATACCTTAGGTCTAATCACAGCTGTCATAAAGCACCCTATTAAAACCATTTTATTGCAAGGTTAAATACATAATAAACATGTTTACTATAAGAAATAGTAATTCGTATCATGGTTAGTAAATTAAACCTGTGTAATAAACAATTTTAAACGTATTTACCCACATTTAAGCACCATAGTGAAACTGTTCTTGGAGGTATCGTTAATGTTTAATATGTACTACATAATAAAATCTCTTTAAATGCCGTGGTTAAATATGTATGTTAAGTACACTTCCCATAAGATACCACACTATTCCAGTTGAAGTGCCATGGTTAAATGTGTTAAATATATATAGATACCTCAAAGCACCATTGTAATCCCGTTGTAATATCTGCGTTAAATATGCATGGTAATGGCTTAATATTTAACCGTAGCTAGCCATAGCTACCATGCACTCCCAATGCATTGTAAAATAAGAGCGAAATATGTAATGTCTGACTAGATTAACATATTAAATTGAATAAAGTCATTGCAGCAGAGGGTGAAGGATAAATGAATTCATCCATCCTTTCACTAAGCAAGGTCTTCATAAGAGGTGCTTTCGGAGAAGCATCTCTACTTCACCTGCCAAACAAAGTGACTTACAAAACCAGATTCCTGGGCTCTGCTACATTAAATGGCAGGCATTGGGGTGGTCATTCGTTACATTTAATCAAAATTCCTTCTACTGGAGTGACCTCTTACACAACCGTGCATTGATTGGTGTGTTATGTATGGTTAAATTCCCTAATGGCCGAGGTTGGTATCAAGAAGCCGAGAGCAGAGGTGCTAACACGTGCCATTAAAACAGATCTTGCGTATGCAGGACGGAGGTTCATATACACGCTTCTGAGATCATGCAGTGTATTCTACCTCCAAGATTAAAACAACGGCCCGTCATTGTACATTCCACCAGAGGGACGAGGCAGAAGTGGGAGGAATGAGAAAGAGAAGGAGAGCGGAATATATTTCCATAATTTGAGCGTTGCCTTGTCTGCCTGCTTAGACCTCGGCTGCCTCGACGCTTGCCCTGGCCAGACCCTATCAGTGTGAAGGGCGATCTCATCCTTTCTGCATCTTTCCTCATCACAGCTTGATTAAATGGGCTTCAGATATGTTGGCTGAATACGTAATGCGCAACCCCCTATATCCCCCCCACCACACGCACACACACACACACACGTGTTCACTTCTCTCAAGTGCTTTGTTTGAGGTGCATGTATGACTCAATAAAACAAAAGATATTACACTTATCAAGCTGACTGCAGGAAGAAGGGCAAATGAATGCAAATATTTGATGCTACAGTAATTCACTCAAGCCATACCATCTCATTACTCATTCTGTTTCGGGGGTTACACAATATTAAATCCAGGATTCATAATTATTGTGCAAATGTTCCGTTCTGCAGCGTTATGTCTGCATCTGTTGTCCTACCGTTCTGTTATTTTTATATCGTTGTCTCGTCGGAAATGCATTATTATTATTATCATTATGCACCGCGATGATTTATCGTGAGTTTCACAATGCCTAATGATATATAATGCTGTTTGCCTTCTGATCTAATAATATTTAAAGCATGGCTTTATAGTTCAATTAGTTCATTTCCGCATGAACTTTCAATCCGCGCGTTAATAGACTTTTGTTTATTATTCCCACCAGTTCTCACAGCAAGGGTTGGATGATTTCTCCAATAACCCCTTGAGACCCACAAGGAGAGACAAGGAGAATGGCAGTGCATGCAAAGAGACGAATGTATGACTAATTGAATGAATTGATTAAAAGGGCCGAATCAATGGCCTTACAGCCAGCAATGAAGATGAGGCACTCAATTTAACATGAACTTGCGAGAGTAAGCATTAACTGAGGAGAGTGCACATTGCACATTGGAGTGATGTTAAAGAAAATGGCCGTGTTCTTAGCCTCAGTTCTCCGGTTAATGGGGCAGCAGCAGCCAGTTTGATGGAGGCATTATAACAGTAGTTAGAAGTGCCGTTGGTTCCTAATGACTTGCTTCTTAATTATTTAACCAAATGTTTAGGTAACTATTAAAAATGAGCCGACACAGGCTCCCGGTGTGTACGAGTACAAAGAGTCCTGCTGTTTGAAGATGGATTGGTTTACCCGGGAATGGGAGAAAAGCTGATTTGCCTTGTTTATTTCAAGCCTCACTGTCAGACCACTATTGGCCTCGACTCCAGCCTAATGTGTTTGTGCCTTTGCTGCCTTAACTCTGTACCTTTGTTGGTGAAGTGTATCGATTGGCCGTATGCTAGCATTAAACTCACTGAACTACCTTGAAGGATCTACTTCTGTGTCCTCTAACTCCCAACACAGAGGACATCCGGGGGAAAAGTGGAGAGAAGACATACTCATCAGCCTTGAAGCTACTGGTCACCTTGCATAGTAATTTCTACCGGGTGAAGGAGAAAGGGGGAGATGGAGAGAAAAAAGCTAGAGAAGTGAGCCGATCAGTAGATCTTGGAGGCCGCGCGGCCAACTGTGGTTGGCTGCCCTTCTGCTGCCGCCTTGGCTCACTTAATTCCGAGTTTTACCTGGTCAGGGTCGTGGGGGGCTCATTTGCCTATGCCGGGGGAACACAAGGAAGAGACGTAAGCACGACCTAGACAGGTGGTTCCCAAAGTGGGGGTACCGAGCTATTTGCAGGGGGTGTAGCAAGGCAAATGAATGCCAGTACATGGTAAAAATTTAAGTTAAGTCTATTGTAAAAGTGATCTGTCACATTATTTTGTTTTGTTCATTATGAAGTTGCCATTTTGTGTGTATGATAATGTTTAAAAAATAATTACAGTGGAAGGAACAGTCCTGTACGTGTGTGCTGGAGAGTGGGGGGGGGCTCAAATATTCTTTTCAACAAAAGGGGGGTACTGCAAAAAAGTTTGGCAACCACTGACCTAGACATGGGCAGAAATCCTGGAAAAAACAGAGAGTTATGCCCCGCTAATATAATCTATGTAAACATAATTGTATCATTTAAAGTATATATATAATATATATTAGTATGCATTGTAATAACTTGAGATAAGTATAGATGCAAAAAAAAAAAACATTTTTTTTTTAAGACTACTACAATAAGTAAATATTTCTGCAGAATACTTGGTTTGGTTTAGTTTGGTTGCTCATTGAAGTATTCCTTCTGCTTTTGTAGGTGTACTTGAAGCTCAAAATATATTATTGTAAAGGTAATGTAGCAGATTAGACAAGTAATACATATTTAATGACTAATTCACACTGATGCTTCTCAATTAGGATTCTGTTAGACAAGATAATGCCATACTCACTATGAAAAATGCCCATATATAGTGTGCCACCTACAGGCCATCCTTAGTATTACTTGTTGGGCATAATAAAATCTGTAAAACTGAACTGAAATGTACACCCTTGCCTAGATAGTCCACTCTGATGGCTGCATAGGGGTCACTGTTGCAGTGCTGGCAATTGATCCCTCCAGTCTCCATTGCCTCAGACACAGCCAGGTTTCTGAGTAATAGAGCAGAGTATTAGACCACTGCACCACTTGAGCTGGGTTAAACTGGGTCCTCAAGAACATGGTAGGTTTGTTATGCTCTCCCCTTGTCCACATAGGTTACCTTCATTGACTCTTACCTCCAAAAACACATCAGTAGGTGGACTGGCTACTCTAAATTGCCCCCAGATGTGTGAGTGTTTGATGCCCTGTGATGGATCAATGCCCTGTCCTGAATGTTTTCGAGTCTTGCACCCAGCGTTTGTGGGATAAGCTCCGGACCCACCGCAGTCTTGATTGGGATGAAGCAGTTACTGAAGATTCCTGAATTAAAACAATCACTTCTCGCACTGGAGTGAAACGTGAAACAATTTACTACTAACAGCTTTTACTTCATTCGAACTGATCCATATGGAGCACGATGTAAGTTAGGGTCTGCCTCTGGATGGGGAATATAAACCACGCTTGTATGACTAAAGTTTCTCTATAAACAACGCAGTAATCTATTGAACCCACAGCTTCTCCTCTGAAGGAGACTTTAGGAAAGTGTGCTGAACGAGGTAGGGTATAAGCAGCTTGTCGGTCATCACTCCTGTAGTGATTTAAGACAGGCCAATAGGAGCCTTGGGAGGTGGCAGCCTTGTCAGTGACGGACTCGCTTACAGGCCCGGTGACCCTGTCCTCGCAACCCAACAGATCTAAAGATGTAGTGACACAGAGAGCTCACAGATAATTAAATATTGATTTTTGTTCCCCGCTCCTACATAAAATTGTCCTGAGCCTCCCAGTAGTAATTCTCATTTTAGGGAGAAAAGGGGAGGGGGGAGGAACGAGAAAAAAGTGTGAATTGCCCAGTCAGGCCCTATTTTATGTACAGGTCGGACATCTGTACTGAAGAGTGGTTTAGTCTTCGTGGCTGCTTGAAATGCTAGAGCTGCTAGAATGATCTAAGATGCCAAGGCGTGCTGTTTCTTACTCAAGACGCTGGCAGCATCCGTGCGGTGTAGTTTTAGGTTATGGAAATTTCTCATCTCTTTAGACAGGATGGGTGTGAAGGAAGCTCACCAAGGCGTGCTCGTGGAGGTTTGCTTCATGAGTGATAGCTGTCAAAAGGAAACAAAATCACAAGTTACAGCAAGATTACTTCATGGTGCTGTGTAAAATTCAGTCTAAAAGCCATAGGCTATATTGCTCTAATGAAAATTCCAACAGTGGCAGTAATTTACAGCACAGGTATGTGCCATTTTCACGTCCATCCGATCAACATCCATTCGCTTTAACGGAATTACAATAGGAAATCAACTTATGTCTTACATACAGTACGCTAATTGACAAAAAACAAATAACTCACTTTATATGTGTAATAACTTCATATGTGTGAATGTAATGATGATATATGTAAGTGATTACAGTATTAAAATGAACGGATACATTTACCTGGGAAAACTGTACAATTAAAAGGAGGCTCTAGTACCCTGATGGGTCACCTCTAGCCTGGATACAAGATGAGATAGGGTTACGCATGGAGGCATACAGGTTCTGTATGGTATCCTGCAGCACATTTGTCCACAGATGGTACAGCTGGGCCTGTAGATCCTGCACATTCGTAGTTTGCCAAAGCTGGCATCCCAACTGGTCCCATAAATGCTCGATTGGCGATAAATCTGGCAACCTGGCAGGCCAAGGAAGTGTTGCAAGCTGGCGGAGATATTTTTAAGGAAACCCTTGCAGTGTGGTTGAGCATTAACCTGCTGAAAATGGCATTTGGAAACCCTGCCATGAGAGGCAATACGTTATGTCTTGCACATATCACTGATCTGTTAGTGTCCCTCATATCACTACTAGGAGTGACAGACTGTCATATGCGATGGCTCCCCAGGTCAGTTGGGGCAGTGTGTCACACCACAGCAAAGAGAGGACTGAAGCGCTCACAGCGAGGTCTCCATAGTCGAACCCAACCCTCATCAGATCCCAAACAGAACATGGATTCGTTGCTAAAGATGATACGGTTCCATCCGTAGCAGTCCAGGTTTCTCATTCACGACACCACTGCAGACAAAGGTGAGAGTGGTTGGCTGTCAATAGCACAACTCACAAGGGCTCCATGACAACAAATTTTCTTCTGATAATTGCCTGGAAATGGTACGGCCAGAAACAGGGGTGTGTAGTGAAGGTGCCACCTGTGTCTGGATGTGGATAATGAAACTGTCATAGCTGCTAGTGCTTGTTAGTGGATCAAATGATCCTTTATACTGGAGATCTGTCTGTGTGCATGCCCTCACAGAACAGCTAGGTCAGAACGGTCTAGATGGCAGGCAATTCGTCAAAACAACCATCCTGCTTCTCTCAGTCCAATGATGCGCCCCTCTCAAAGTCGGTCAACTGGGCAAAATGTCTTCAGTCAACCATCTCTCACCAAATGGTACACTACCCAAAAGTAGCCTCTGAGAGCATTTTTATAGGGCAGCGGGGGTAAACACTATTATGCCCTCTTGTGGCAGTGTCTAATCAGACCACACCTGTAATCATCTGCCTGAGACAAAAGTGCATGCAGCAATCCGGTGTTTCGATCTGGGTGCGTCATTTTTGGTCAATGAGTATAACTTTACTTGACGTCTGAATCACAGAAAACTAGTACGACCCTTGCGACAGAAAAGAGAATCGCAGTCTTGAAGGTGGGTTCATTTTTGTTATCAGTAAGAATTCCAAGAGTTTCATAAAAGATACAAGGATAAAAATTACTGCATTGTAAGGTACAATAATATTATTGTTTAAATTGAAACACTACGTGCAAAGTATCTGAACTACTATGTGTCCAGTCAACGTCCATTCCTGTTTCACAGAATGTAATATGTACGTTAAATAGCATATAGCCCTAGACTACTAGTGACAGGTTAGGCATATTCCAACCTTGCAGAAAAATACACTCCAGTTTTGGAGCAATTATTTTACTCAGCATGACCACATAAAGTTTTTTTTTTTCCTTTTAATGGCAAAATGGTCTGTGACAGTTATAGCATTAGTCTGGTTATTTTAATGAGGGAATCAGATTCTTTACTCATCTTTACTTTAGCTCGGAAACTTTAACTGCTGTCTGCCCTAAGAGTCGCCTGAATATGGATGAGGCAAAAATTAGTTCAACAGAAGAGGCTGTCGCATTCATTAAGTTCCCCCTACCCCCAGAAACAGCATCATAATATTCATGCTGTTACCATGCAAATCAGGGATAATAAGATGCTGATTATGTTTTTTAATCACGGAGGGAGAAAGAGAGGAGGTAGGGGGAAGGTGAGTTGAATAAACAACTCTCACTCTCTAACCTTCCGTAATCAGAGCCATACCAAATAAACCATTTGTTGCATTTGACAACTACGACATTTTATTTAAAAGTGGAAGAAAAAAAACAACGCATTTCCGCTCACATAAAGGCTCCTCAGTCAAGGTCATTACGTTCACTTTTTCAGGAACGTTGCTGCTTCACACTGCTGGTGCAGAAATGAAAAGCAGCCACAGATGCATGCCAAATGTGACTATGACCTGAGATCAAATTAAATTTTATGCGGTTGAAGCTGAGTGGATTTCGAAAAAGAAAATACAGGAAATAGCCTATCCCAGCATGCTAACATGGCTAACAAAGTCGGAAAGCTGCCGGAGATCGGTTGGCGAGATATGATTTGCGTAATGCTAATTGTCCCTTATGACTATATTTTATATATATATATATACATATATTTAGTTAGCCTCTGATTGTGTAAGTTCTCCTACTTAGAAAGATGAGAGAGGTCTGTAATTTTCATCATAGGTACACTTCAACTTTGAGAGACAAAACAAAAAAAAAAGGAAATCACATTGTAGGATTTTTAAAGAATTTCATTGTAAATCATGGTGGAAAATAAGTATTTGGTCACCCACAAACAAACAAGATTTCTGGCTCTCACAGACCTGTAATTTCTTCTTTAGGAAGCTCTTCTGTCCTCCACTCGTTACCTGTATTAATGGCACCTGTTTGACCTCGTTATCTGTATAAAAGACACCTGTCCACAACCTCAAACAGTCAGACTCCAAACTCAACCATGGACATGACCAAAGAGCTGTTGAAGGACACCAGGAAGAAAATTGTAGACCTGCACCAGGCTGGGAAGAGTGAATCTACAATAGGCAAGCAGGTTGGTGTGAACAAATTAACTGTGGGAGAAATTGTAAGAAAATGGAAGACATACAAGACCATGATAATCTCCCTCGATCTGGAGCTCCATGCAAGATCTCATTCTGTGGGATCAAAATGATCATGAGAACGGTGAGCAAAAATCCCAGACCTACACGGCGGGACCTGATGAATGACCTGCAGAGAGCTGGGACCAAAGTAACAAAGGCTACCATCAGTAACACACTACGCAGAGAGGGACTCAGATCCTGCAGTGTCCCCCTGCTTAAGCCAGTATACTGTATATAGATATATATATGGGGTGTAGCCACACTTTAATAACTGTATTACTGAATAACCAATGAAAATGAGAGGATGTTTTCAGGTTTATATGAAACAAAAGGATCCCAGGTTTGAGCCACATCACATCGACAAACGTCATGTTAAAACTGGACTTATTTTATAGAAACCCTGTACTTTTAATTGTGAAGTTGAAACAATCATAGCCTGCATTAACATTAACGATATGACATAAGAGAAACCTGGGGCGGGATTCACAAAAGTTTGTTAAGGAAGAAAATCTTCTTAAATGTGTGTTTTTTTTAAGTTCAGTCTTAGGAAAAAAGTTACGAAAGTGTGTTATTCTTCAAATAACATCTTAAGAATTATCTTCTTAAGAACAATTCTGAGAATGAGTGGTATTCCTGACCACATTCTGTTCTTAAATGTTTTCTTAATCTTACGCTCACCTCACACTTGTCTAAGGTTGTCTGAGTTGAAGGTAAGCATCGAAATTTAAAACATTAAACAATTCAGTTACTGAAAATAAGGCTTATATTTCAATTGAAATGCTTAAAAGCCTGGTGAGTGAAGGTCGTCCTTAGAATACAAACGTATATTGCTAAAGTCTTTTGAACGCTTGGTTTGAATTTCCTCCATTTTGTCGTCCTCAGAGAGGATTAATCCTATAACGGAAAGAAGGGTCAATAACAAATTCAAAATGAGAATTGCTTTTTAAGAATCCTTCTTTATCAGCTTCTTAGTATTCGTCTTAAGAACATTCGCAAGTTTTTTCTTAAGAAAGCTTTCATGAATCCTGCAAAGTTGGTGACCAGAATTTTTACATGTTTCAGTAGGAATTATTTTGTTTACACTGTTTAAAGATCATCCTGTACATCTCCATTCGGCCTAAAATAAATCATTCGCAGTTACACCTCTAATCTCAAGGCGCTGTTGACAAGAAAAAACTTGTCTGCAGCTTTAAGTACTTTTAAACAATCTGCTTGAAATTACAGTCGATTATATGTATATTTTCCAGGCACGCAGAGCCGTGCCAAAGTATTTTTTATTTTTTTTATTTCAAGATACAGTTTTTGGTCTACAACAGAAAAGAACTGGAGCCGTATCGCCCTCGTACAGGGCCGGTCTAGGGCGGTCTCATCTGTAATCTCATCCAGCAGCTAAACTACTTGGAGAGCTTAATTAGAATTCTCAAGTGAACAATCCAAATCTAAGATATTTCGCTCCTCGACGTAACTGCGAGATCTATGCATGTAACTATAATAGAATTGCGAGTTGAAAAACAACATGTTTTATTACCATGTTAGGACAGAATTACTCATGTGTTATTGCTGGCTGTCGCAGTACACGCTGAACCGAAGAGCAGATGGGCACTGCGTACGGGGAGCAGATATGGAAACAATTTCAATCTGAAATTTGGCAGGGTTTAACTTGCGCCCAGTGTTTTGCTTAACGGCAAAAATCATTCGCTTCTTTGCAGAGAATGTGTTTATTTATTGCAGGGGGAAAATAATCAATTATCTCATTATCCTGACCTTGGAAAAAAAGCGGGGATGATCTTTTGCCTTCTTCGTCTGATAGTTTAAGGACGTGGGCTTTTTCGCTTTTCATCCTCCACATCATCGCTTCGCTCTGTAACAGACCGGACAAATTGCACATGTGTGTGTGTGTGTGTTTTCGAAGAGTGATTCATTTGCTGCACAAACTTTTAGACTGTAGCCCTGACTATGGTTATCCTAACCCGCGTGTCGCCCTGCGCTGGCTGCGCCAAAACTTTGGATCCGAGAGTTCAGGGAACACGCCCATACGTGAGCCTTCTGTCTGTGCAGGCTGCACATTCTCTCATGTGGCTGCTACTTTGGAGGTAGGCAGCTCCCACCAGAAACAAGCATCAGAATGCGCCCTCCGTAGGCTCCCACTCCCCCCACTCTAGGAGAGTGCGAACCAAGCAGCTGTGATGATTTCATTTACATACTAATAACCAACCGGGGCTCAGGCAACCGCCGAGTGTTTGACTTTTATTGTCACTTACATCTCCCGCAGTTCAGCAGGAGTGGAGGAGCCACGCATCAGTAATTAACTGTTTGGAGCCACGCGAGTGAGGGAGAGCAGGCGTCTCCCGGTGATGGAAAAAAAAAGAAACAAAAAAAACATCATGGCTGCGTGGACACTCGAGAAACACGAAGCTGTTCCAAAGAACGCACACCTTTGTGTAAGCGCACAAATTTTTGTGGCTCTTTTTTGTTCTGGTTTAGGTACGTGCTGATCATTTGTATGCCTGAGTAGGCATCATTTTGGGCAGCATTTGTTCTCCGATAAATAATAAAGACTGGCCAATTCGACATCTGTCCTCTAACGCTGATTTTTTGGACGATTATGAAGAAGCATCACACCTCCTTGTCTGAGAACATAATCCAACAATTATGCTTACTGAACTGAAAATAATTTCTGGGAGAATATTAGTAATTATAGCAAAAATGATTCTGGATTCGCTGAAGTCACTCCATGATCGTAAAATCAGAACATTGTTTAGATATATAAATGTTCTGTATAGCTTAAAGGTATTATTATGCTGTGATCTCATGTTGGTTTTTTAAAGCCCTGTTTGCACAACCCACATTGAAGCCTAATCTAAAGCTTCTTGTTTTTTTTTACAACCATCTTTGCCTTTGTCTTGACACTTGCAAGACCTTCATGGACCTGCCCATCAGACATAGCACATGGCAACCATTAGGGTAACTCTATACTGCCAGTGGCTGCCTCATATGGCACTTTGATCACTTAAAATGCTTTTTAGGGAAGCAGGGGCCACTTTTGAAAACTCAAAATCTCTTTATTCCTTCCAAGTTGTCTTGGAATTTTAATTCAATCCTTTCTAAAAAAAAAAAAAAAAAATCCACCGATTTCCAAACTGGAATTAGTCTTATGTATGTTTTTGAGGATCGACCTCACCAAGCGGAGCAGCGAGGACAAGGTGGATGTGAAACTTGAGTCCTGCTCCTTATGTTTGGACTGGCCAGGATGTGAAAAAAAGCCACATGTTTAATATTTCCACTGGTGTGTTTCACACAAATCCGTGCACTTTTAATTCAAAACACTCTGTGGAATCAACACTGTATACGTCTGAGCAAACCATTATGCCTTTTCTTGTAGGCGAACTTTTTTTTTTAACCGTGAAACTGCTAAGTTATGAAAAGCTGAGAGAAAATTACCAGGGAATTACTGTGTTATAGGATTACTAACGTATTACATTAAGGCAATTGCTAGTACTGTACAACTACCAACAACTGCAACAAGATATACAAAAAAATCAAGCCTTTCAGGAACCCTTTACTCTGTTTCCTGAACCCTGTCGAACCCCAGACATGTAAATTGCGAATACATAGCAGATAGCAGACAGTGGAACAAGACAGATACACCAAGTTCAGTAGATTGGTTTGTATCAACACAAGCCTACATTCCTCAAACATTACTTGCTTGAATGGGAAAGCATGAATATTTTAGCATCTAGCTATGGCAGAGATATTTTCCTTCCACTCGTGAGCTAGCCAAGAGGTCCTAAACAACAGCTTATGCTAACTTTGTGTATTCACCTGAGAAATGGATCTTATTAATCTACCTAACCAGTTTCACAATATGTGTACTAAAATACTCCTACTCTTTTAGCTTTGCTTTTAAATTTATGCTAGTTTTTGTTGCTATTGATGAGAAAAGAAGTCTTAGCCACACACACACAGTCGGTGTTCAGTCTAAACTGAGCCAGAATCAAACACTTAGCATAGATATTACCATCCTGGAACTGGAGTTTGTTAGCTACAATGTTCAAAAAGTACTGATAGCAGAAATATGATTCACTTACTTTGCTTACATTTAGTCATTTGGCAGACCCTTATCTTATCCTAATGCCTATATGCACAATTTTACATTATTTTATTTAATTGTTCACTATGTTAAATGTGTTCTCTCTGGCAATACTTGCTTCGCTTCTGTTTATCTATTGCTATAAACGTATTAATTAGATAACTTATACATATACATACTCTGTGTATCGGATTACTTAATGCCGAACTATGACTCCATGACTTTAGTTTCATTCTTAGATTTATCATCTACGCCACCCAAGGAGGTTGAGTCCTTTTTTGAGTCTTGGTCCTCACAAGGTTTCTTCCTCATAACACTTAGGGAGTTTTTCCTTGCCACTGTCACCCTAGGCTTCCTCAATTTGGGATTGGACGTAGATATTAGGAGATCATCTAAACTTGTAAAGTTGCTTTGAGACAATGCTCCATTGTAAAAAGCGCTATATAAATAGATCTGACTCTTGGGTCCATTTTTGAGTCTGGGGAGTTTTTTCTTGCCACTGTCACCCTAAACTTGCTCAATTTGGGATTGGATTTTAGATATTAATAGACAATGCTCCATTTGGGTAAAAGCGCTATAGAAATAAATCTGACAAATATTTTTTCATAAGAAATCCATAATATTTTATTTCAAAATACACATTTTAGCCATGTCCCCAGGTTACCCTAACATTCCTACTTCTGAAAATGATGAAACATAGCACAAGTCACATGATCAATAGGAAGTTGTATCATCTGCGTCTTCTGAAGTCTGTGAGAAGACCAAAAGTAAGTTCTCTTAGTTTTTCCTGTATATATGAGGAGATTGTAACTATGACTGAGAAGGTGAATGTCAACGTGCTATCCTGAAATTATTTGTAAAAAATCGTTAGAATGTGCTCAATGTCCTGATGCTATTGGTATGGATGCCGTGCGGTTACATTTTATGCATTTGCTAATTCTGGGCTGAAAACTCAGTCTTCATATAAACACTAACAGGTCTGAGTAAGCATAAAATAAAGTTGCCAGAGATTGACCAATATTCACTATGTGTGTTGTTGAAATCGGTGTTAAAAAACTATAGAAATCAAAGTTTCCTTTTGAAGAGTTGCAACCAGCTAATGGCGCCCATTCGGCGGAATGAGTCTTGTATTAATGATAAGAATCTAGCTAAAAGTTTGACAAGTGTAAATGCATGACGGAATGCAGCTAGCCAGACAGACTACTTTTTTCTTCCCTATACACTGCTTAGAAGTTCACATTTCTAAAAGCGTTTTTTAAACGTAAGCTAATAACAGTGGAGAGGATTTGGAGGCAGGACAGAAGTAAAAGTTCAAACCGACATGGTGGTTTGGTGGGTGGTCTCGGTCTTGGCGCAAATACGACTTTTTGAGCATTCAAACGATTTAGCCAGAGTAAACATTGTCGGTTTAATACGTAACGTCGATAGTCCGCTGCGACCACTGTCTGAGAAACTAGTTTTGGTGTGAATGAAAGCGTGCACAGTCTTGTGACATGTTGTTCTTGTGCGTATTTGCAGCAGAAACACCTGTGGAAAATTCCATATGGGAAAGCATTTTGTCTAGTCATAGCCATAACATAGCTTTTCCTCCAGTCTCCATGTTCGAGTGAAACGGGCTGTATACATTTTTAGAAGTTTTTTTTTTTTTACCTTTTCACGCCCCTGTAAGTCATTGGAGGGTGTCATTATTTTTAAATAACTTGATGATTGCTGGAGCATGTTGGAATTACCGAGTACTAAAAAAAAAAACCGGAGGAGAGATGAATATTAATGAGCTCCACTGTCTGTTCATGTCACTTTCGGTTGGAAGACAAAGGAAGAGCGAACAACAATGTGGACCGAAAATAAAAAAAACCTAGCAGCTCATGGCTGAAACAAAAAAAAGGCGAGCGATAGCGAAATGAATGGAGCTGAGGCAGGCGTGGTGAGGCGTCTGGAGGGTTTATTAGTATTCATGCGGCGTGCGGCTCGGGAAAGGATTAATGTACTCTGATGCCTAATATTCTGGAGAACAATTAATTTGCCCCCAGTTTTGTCACGCTTGAAATGTAAGTGCTAGAACCGATCGATGCTCGCAGCTACTAATATGATCACTGCAGGGCTGCCTCGGCCTCAGCCAAGAGTCTCCAATTTCATCATCATTTTCTCGGCTGGCTCCTGTGACACAGCCGGCGCAGGTTGCACACAGATTCCTTCTCGAGAATGCCTCACACGCGGCCTGTCTCCATACCCACATACAGTCAGGCCAGGGCGCGTTCGGCGACAATAGGGGGCGTAGGTGTAACAGCTTGCTGTTGAATTTGTAAGAGAGCCTATAGTGGAAGCGATGCTGTCTCCGACAGAGAAGCACAAGGGCCCTTCATGAGTGTTACATGTGGAACTCATAGCTGGAAGTCAAGCAGTTCACAGCATGGGGGAGTGGGAGGGAGGTTACTGCGGGGGAATCAAAGAATTCCACATGCTACCATCCACATTTTGTTTCCTGATAAGCTATGTGATTTATGGAGCAGCAGCTGAACATGCTTTTTTTTTTTAAGTACAAATATTCAGCACGATCACCTAGAACCAATACGTAAAGTTCTTTGGTTCGACATTACCAAATGAGGTTCATGCGTTGTAGGGTGACTGGAGTACGTTTCACGTTGAGAACGTCCTTCTGTTAATTAAACATGAAATTTCTTTTCTGTCGGATAACCTCATTTCCAAGACGCCACAACACTGGAGACGTTGTCAGCGATACAACGTTGTTTAAAGCAAAAAAAAAAGTTGAACTTTCTTGTTAGAGACCGCTCATAAAACACATCGAACGAATCAAACTTTCCAAAAGGAGCACACACACACACACAAAAAAAAATATGCCGGGGTTAGGGCTGCCAAAATCAACACACAAAAGTGACAAGACATATAAACGCACGTTCTTCGCACTAAACTTCCCCCCGTTCTCCTGCTGACTGGGACAACACGGTTTTCATTTCCATTTTTTTTTTCCTACAAGGCCACGACCTATAGGTATGCATGGGCCCTTGGTATCTGGGTATCCGTAATTGGTAAAGGTGAAATAAAAAGCCATTGTGTTGGAAACTGTTTACACAATGACCAGTGTTGTCTATTATGTGCACATATGAATATGCTTAAGCAGGCACCACTTTGTGAAAGTGCCAGCTTCAATGAGCCAGATTTATGAAAGCTTTTTTAGCCCGTTTTGCAAACAAAAGTTCAATGTTGCAGCCAGTGTTGATATATTACAGTTGGATTGGCATGAAATGCCCATGATATCCACTGACAATGTTATGGTTCCCGGAACATCGACTCCTCGAACAGGATGTTTGTGCATAACATAACCCCTCAAGAACTAGTATTAAATGGCTTTGTTTAAGGAACTGCTAAACATAAAATCTGTTTAAATGCTCTTCCCAGCCCATAATTCCTACATACATTTTTCATTTAGAATGTTTGTTCTCTAAAACTAGGCTATTATGTTATGAATAACTTATACCCTATTTCAAGGGGTGCTCCAGAACAAAACTGTGATGTCACCTACAGTGCTGTCTCTATAACAGGATGCCCTCGTATTGCTTTTGTCACATGCCTGATGTCTATTTATATATATATATATATATATATATATAAAAAAAAAAACTTCACTCCTGAAGGAAACCTCAGTTGCAGTGTGGGAGGTTCACCAACTGGACGTTGAGTAGCCTAAATGGGACTACGGTCGAGGTGGTGGAGGGGTGGTTGCTGTAAATAAAGATTTCAGAAAGGGTTGGGAGGGTGTTGTCATGCCCGTCTGACTGGCCGCTTCGTCGCTTGCTGGCCCACCTCCAGCCTCCATTGCATAAGTACCAGGAAGGACATGATGTAAGGTTGAGAGAAGAGAAGCTTTATTTATACACCAGCACTCTCGAAACAGATAACAATTGGCGAGAGCTTTTGCATAACCATCTCGTCTGTTTAAGAAAAAAACACAAGAAAGGAAATGCAGTCTAAGTGTTTGGGTAGGACTTGTCCATTCAAGGTCTTATTAGTCCATTTGGCACATGCCCAGACTATTTTTTGTCCATCAAGCTGAGAGCAAACACATGAACAGTGGTGGTGACTGCATAGACTGTTGTTAATCCTGTCTCAACCAGGGCTAACTTTGTCCGCAAACATGCACGAGGAAGACCGTTTCACCTCAACCCCTGGTTATAACTGCCTCTTGTGATCAAACCGTGGAGGATTCAACAGAAAGCATTTGCTGGGATTTAAAAAAAATATACATATGTTTTGGATTAGTTGGCAGAAGAATAGAACCCCATAAAAGTTAACAGCTGAGTTGGAATTCCCCTGATGTTTCTGGTGCTCCACACACCTGATTCAGACCAAAGGATCGGATCAAGTGCATAAGAAAATACAAATCCGGGGTCGCCCGACAGAACATGTTGGAAATTGGCTTTAAAAAAGCTCAAAACAAGTGAACTCCAATGTGAGAAAGTGACCACTTCAACAGTAAAAAGAAATAATAGTGTATGCTTTCCTTTTAACTTTAGAGGTTCGAAAAAACCAAGTTGCAGGAATGTTGGAGAGAGAAAGAGACAGGATCAGGGAGCAAACCCAACTAAGCAAGTACATTTTAGAAATTAGGCCCAAAAACCAGCAACCCACAACTATCAATACTTGTAAGCTACTTTATAGAAAAATAAGCCCAAAGTGTCTTAAAATAACAAATTTTATTCCAGGGTTGCCAGATCCCACAAGATGAAAAAGCAACCAGGTTCAATGGAAACAAACCCAACAGAATAAAATTGGTTTTAAAAAAAAGCCCAAAAAGAAGTGAACTCCTACAATGTAAGGAAGTGACCACTTGAACAGTTAAAAGAATAATAATGTAAGCTTTCCTTTTAACTTTGGAGGTTGATAAAAACCTCCAAAAAAAGAATATTGGAGCGAGAAACCTGCATCCCACAGCTATCAACATTATAACAACACACCCATTTACAAAAATAAGCCTAAGGTGGACCTGGCAACTGTGCTTGATTTGTTTTTTTTGTAGGCAAAGGAATGAATACTCAGAGAAATGCATTTGACACCAATATTGATGTTCCCACGTACTGTAAACATATTGTATCTGTGCAAATGCTATATAAAAGCATCATACCTAGTGCTATCAAAAGCAATGTCCTAATAATAACACATTGATATAAAATTTTAACGTAATTAATCACATTTTTCAATGCATGATGTGAGGAATGGTGTCCAAAATAGTCCTATGGCATTTATAGTATGTAGAACGTAACTCCTTACATTCTACGCACTACGAAGAACACTATTAGTCTATTGCGGTATTAAATTACTTGACATTCCCTTATATGGTGTTTGTCATTTTGTGGCAGCAGATTCCCATTGAATAACAAACATAGTTTGACATCATGCCTGGTGTATAGGAAAATGGCATGTGCATGTTGTTTCTATTAAAAGTGTAACTGCAGAAAAATCAGATTTGTCAGTAATCCGGTCAACAACTTCACATACACTTGGGTAATCAGATAATGGGAAAACTCCAGGTTTACCCATTATCTGCTTTTGCAATTAGCAAATAATCTCACAAAAGGATGTGATTTAAAAAAACTTCTTCAAAATGTCTCCATTTCAATGTTTCTTGCCCTCAGAGTCTCCCCAAAAGTGCTTGTTAGTCAGGGTGCTGCATTTAATTCCAGGGTTGCCAGATCCCACAAGAGAAACAAGCAACCAGGTCTATGGAAACAAGCCCAAAAAAGGAAATTGGCTTTAAAAAAAAAGCTCAAAACAAGTGAACTTCTCCAATGTGAGAAAGTAACAATTTCAACAGTAAAAAGAAATAATAGTGTATAACTTTAGAGGTTCAACAAAACCAACTTGCAGGAATATTGGAGAGAGAAAGAGACAGGATCAGCGAGCAAACCCAACTAAGCAAGTACATGTTAGAAACTAGGCCCAAAAACCAGCAACCCACAACTATCAATATTTGTAAGCTACTTTATAGAAAAATAAGCCCAAAGTGTCTTGGAATAACAAATTTTATTCCAGGGTTGCCATATCCCACAAGATAAACAAGCAACCAGGTTCAATGGAAACAAACCCAACAGAATAAAATTGGTTTAAAAAAAGCCCAAAAAGAAGTGAACTCCTCCAATGTAAGAAAGTGACCACTTGAACAGTTAAAAGAAATAATAGTGTATGCTTTCCTTTTAACTTTATAGGTTCAAAAAAACCAAGTTGCAGGAATGTTGGAGAGAGAAAGAGACCGGATCAGCGAGCAAACCCAACTAAGCAAGTACATGTTAGAAACTAGGCCCAAAAACCTGTGAGACACAACTATCAATAATTGTAAGACCAAAGTTTCTTAGAATAAGACATTTTATTCCAGGGTTGCCAGACCCCACAAGAAAAACAAGCCCAAAAGAAGGAAATTGGCTTTAAAGAAAAGTCCCAAAACAAGTGAACTCCTCCAATGTGAAAGAGTAATATTTCGCATTCAAAAAGTATAATCTCTGATAATCTCTATGGTTTGAACACAACGTCTCGGCCGCCCTTGGATAGAGAATCAGAATGAACAATATAAGACATGATGAAAGTCTTGTTTCTGAATTATTAAAACCTCATAAAAGCATTTTTATGGCTGTGTAGTGATATTGATTATTTATTGAATTAATTTCGTTGAAATTTTTTGACAACACTAATTTTCACGTTTTGGGGTAGCAGACAGGTTCTACTCACACACATTATCTGACTATATATTAAACTTAATCAACGATGGAAGTAGCCATCAGACGATGGAACACTGTGGTCATAAAGGGATGCACATGGTCAGCAACAATACTCAACAACGCTCAATTGGTATTAAGGCGCCCAAAGTGTGCCAACAAAATATCCCCCACACCATTACACCACCAGCAGCCTGAACCATTGATGCAAGGCTTGTTGTTTACAAATTCTGAGTCTACCGTCCGAATGTCGCAGCAGAAATCGTGACCCACCAGACCAGGCAACGTTTTTCAATCTTCTACTTTAAAATCTTGGTGAGATTGTATGAACTGTTCTTAGCATACAGGAGCCTGGTTGCACCCGGTGTGGTTTTCTGAAGCTGTAGCCCATCTGCTTTAAGGTTAGACATTTTGTGTGAACATTCAGAGATGTTCTACTGCATACCTCGGTTGTAATGAGTGGTTATTTGAGTTATTGTTGTCTTTCTATCTACCCTTCTGGACTCCTGATGCCAGGAACCACTTTTATGCTTCTCATCACATCCCTGGTTCGACCCCCAGTCTGGACGCTGCTTGCATGGAGTTTGCATGTTTCCTCCGTGTCCACGTGGGTTTTCTCCAGGTATTCCTAGCATACGTTTAGGTCAAGTGGTCTCTCTAAAGGGTGCCAGTGTGCATGCAGTGTGCTGGTCCCTGGAAAGATGGGACGCTTGAGGCAGAAATACCTGAGCCAGGTCTAACACTCGATCGGATCCACTCTGGTGGCCCTCAACGGGAGCAGCCGAAAGAACAAAGAAGTCTCCGGTGCTCCTCGGTGCTGGGTCTGTCAACTTTTGCTGGGAATCGATTTATTTTCCCATTTAAAGTGATCCATATCTAGTCCAGGTACAGTGAGCGTTTGTTTATCTGATAGCAATCATACGTTACAGCCTGTCACAAGTGCATGAATAATTGCAGCAAACATAACAAATTACACTAAATCTATTCAAGCGTGGCTCACACAGATAATTAAGATCATGGGCATTTAAAGCAGCTAATGAGATTTGCATGCGCCGAGCTTCCGTAAACATCTCATGGCAGTTTGTGTCACTGTGGAAAGAGGTAGAAAAAGCCCTCGGGCTGAACACCGCACTGCTCAGCCAAACCAAAACCTGTCTCCTGCAAAAATGTTGAAGATGCCTCTGAGCACACGGCTGCTTGGAATATAGGTTTGCAACTGTATGTCATATTACAGAAAACTGACAGTGCCTTCCTTAGCGGGCTTTCTGCCAACCTGTCTTATTAAAAGTGCAGCGCAGCAAAAAAAATGTGTTCGAGTTACCATTAAGAGTCAGCCAGTGTAAATTTAAAAGGATAAGTCAAATAAGAAATGTAATTATCACATAGCTCTAGCTGAGGTTGCCTGTATATGTGCTGGCATATAAGAGCGAGCGAGCGAGCCTGTGAAACTTTTTCGAAAATGCTTCTTTTTCGTGATTGCATTGCGATTTATAATTGCTTGCACATGTGGGCCATTTCCAATGACTGAGATGAAATCACAGCTTGGAAAAGAGAGAAAGAGAACGAGCAAGCGAGAGCGAGCTAGAGAGAGTTCCCCCCACATTCCTACGCTCCCCTCTCGACAGCATCTTGAGAGGTCATGGGTCACCGTGGGGAGATCAACCCGATCAGACACAGGAGTATTGTTTCAAAAAGCAGGAGGCATTAGACGGGGTCTGTGCCGTGAATCCCGCCAGATCAAAAAGGCTTGCGTTATGTTGCTGAAATTCCTGCCTGCCTCGGATTCACCATGTTAACTCCTAAGCAATCAGGCATTTTACAGGAACCATTTGGCTATAATCAATCCCTGGGCCTGTCTTGCACCCGATCTCTTACTTGAAACAGGATTATGCTCTAAATAGGTCTGCCCCCGGCTTGTTCCCCCCAAAAAATGAAGAAGCAAAGTTCTTTTAATCTTCTGAAATTCTATATGCGACAATTCCAGAGCATTTGCAGGCCAAACTGTTTTTCAGCTAATGATTTCCCTCGCAGTAATGACCGGGTAGCGTTCAGTCACAGGTCTGTTGGGGTTGGTTGGGAAAATAAGGGCTGTTCAAAATATTAAAATGAAACATGTAACTGCTCACAAACCGCTACATGTTCAGTGTCACACACAGGGAGTGAGGCTGCTACAAGGGAAACTTCTTTTCATGTTTTCCTATGTAACTTTTCACTCAGTCTGGGTGTTTCCGATATGTAATCTGTAGCTGTGTAACTATCACTCATCAGCCTCCTTTCCCATGGCTTATTGTACCCTAATAAATTTCTAAAGATCACCACAGCAGGGGATGCTACTGAACCAAAACTGTCAATGGTCACATCAAAGTGTGACAACGCCATTATTATTTCATTTCCCCCATCATCCATGCAGGGTCTGTTCAACAGAAGTGGGCTTCCAAGTGGCACCAACATCCAGGCACAGAGAAGCAAAAGGAGAAGTAACAAAGAGTGGGATGAGAGAAAGTGATTATTACAAAGCCAGAGTGATTATTTCCATAGTGCGTTCTACTGTGGAGCATTGTCTCAAAGCAGCTTTACAATTTTCTATTAACTTATATTATCTAAGGCTGATCCCAAACTGAGCAAGCCTAGGCCGACAGTGGCGCAGAAAAACTCGCTAAATGTTATAAGGAAGAAACTTTTGGAGGACCAAGACTCAAAAAGGGCGGCTTAGATGATAAATGTAGAAATTAAACAAAGTTACCTTATTAACAAGTTTATAGTAATAGAAAAAATAAACATTAACATAGAGAACATATTTAAAAAATATAATAATACAAATAAAATATAATAATACAGTGGTACCTCCGTTCTCAATTTTAATTCGTTCCAAAAGGCTTGTCGAGAACCAAAAGCGCCGAGAACCGAGCACATTTTTCCCATAAGGAATAGCATAAATTGAATGATTCCATTCCAGACCCCCAGAAAATCCACACTGTATAAGGCATTATCTGCATTAATGGAGTTATATTGTACATTGTATATGTTCCGACAAATCCATCATAAATTAAATGTATCATGAACTGAAGAGTTTATTAAAATAGTCTATACAGGATCATAGCTGAGCCAAACGTGTTGTTTACAGCTCTTGCATTAACCTACAGTTGGCCAATATAATTAACACAAAGCTTATTTTATAATAACAAAATCTCATGTAATGTAGTGAGTAATGAATTGAAAGTAAAAGCAAAACACTTACTCTATTGGTGAACTCCGGACACTAACAGCTGCCAAGCTAACTGCAGCCTGTGTTCTGGAGGATTCAGGATTCATTGATTTCGGTTGGCTCTTATAACTAATCTTTTTAGGACACGAACAATTATTTGCACCAAGAGTCTGTACTCTTGGTGCAACTAATTGTCCATGTGTCCAAATGTACTGGAGATGTACAAATGAAAACACATCAGAGATCTTCAATGGGAAAGAGCTACTGTGAATCTGAATCACTGAATCAACTCATACATGTTTAAGTGCAGAGAAAACGATGGGAACCGAGACAAACTGTGATATATACATTATATAGATGATATATATAGTTATATAGCTATCTATATATAGCTACACTAAAACAGGTGACAAACATACAGTGGTACCTCGGTTCTCCTCATTAATTTGTTCCAGAATGCTTGAAGAGTCCCGAGCAAATTTTCCCATAAGGAATAAAGTAAATTGAATTCACCCGTTCCAGATATCCCAGAAAATCCAGACTGTATAAGGCATTATATGTATTAATAGAGTTGTATTATACAGGTGCTCCCTCATTTATGATGGCTATATGTTCTGACAAATCCATAATATGTTAAATGTATAATGAATTGATGAGTGTTTGGCATAGAGGTCTATACTGAATAGCCTAGATATTGGAAAGGATACTATGATAAGTAATGATAATTAAGTTAATGTTTAAAACGCTTACATTAACCCAGCCAAGCCAAAATCATTAACACAAAGCTTATTTTATGGTAAAGTGCTGAAAAATCTCAATTATTTAGTGCGTAATGGATTGAAAGTGAAAAGTAAATTAAATTAAATGATCTGGATTGGGATTGGAGGAAGTCTGGATTGGGACATGCCTACTCCAGAGAGCACGTTTAGGTGAATAAACAGGGTGATCATATGAACTAATGTTAATTAAAGTTTGAGCTAATGGGACAGTTGGTTGTGAAGCGTTAATCTGATAATGAGATTCTTTTTAAGTCTTCAAAGCTCTGAATTTTTTTTTTTTAGCATAATTTAGAGGAAAGGCTCATAATTAGTTTTGCCACATTGTCAAATCCACACTGTATTTAGATTAATTGACTTACAGTGCGAGATCCTTCACTGAAATCTATAAATATTAATGCTTATCGTGTCTTGGTCTAAATTCTGTAGATGCTGTATATGTTTGAATGTCCAAGTTTGACTTCTTAAAGTCCTTTCTATGCGTTCATTCACGGGCGAACAGCTACAGGGTGAGGGAGGGAGGTGGAAAAAGTGTATACATGTCTGTTGGCGCAGGATGGATGTATATGCTGAACGCAGGGGGGGCCTCTAAGGTCTTGAAAATGCTACACCCTGTGCCGACTTTCTCAACTGGGCTGATTTTAAACTGATCTTTCAGGGCAGCCGTGGTTGAACTCTATTATATTGATTGTATCTGTACATGTGTCTGAGTGCTAAGAGGAGCTTGCCATGTCAAAAGCAGGCTTCACATATGAAGGCTTCATTTTATTAACAGGTCCTTCTCCCTTTATAGGCATTAAGAAATGTTTTTTTCTTTCCTCAGCGCCCCATTGTGCAGAGCCCTGCCGCGTTCCTCCTCTCTCTACTTCCGCAGTACTATTGATCCAACCTCCAGCAGCCGACAGCCCACAGACTGAGCAGTGGAAGTGCAGGGCTGACGGTGGACACACTCGAGCGGAGCTATTTATCATCACCTTATTCGCCGGCGCTATCCCCTATCCACAGATCTGTAATGACCTCACCCTGTGTGCAAAAGCCTTTCTGCTTGAATCATAACGTTCTCGGACCTTTCGTGCCACATTCCGGTCTGTGCTGCACCAGAATTCTGGATGGAAGGTGAATCAATCCAAGTCGATTAAAGTGAATACTGCAGGTAAAAAGAAAATCTCGCAAAGAAAACAGAAACACAGTGCGCATCATGTGGGGCTCCCAGCTCAGACAGAAAAGGGTTACAACAGCGGCGAATAACTCAATCGAGTCAAACACATTTGTTCAGTTTTATTCCAGGATCAGCCCTCCTTCTCACTTTCTTTATCTGTCATGTTCCACTTCTCTGCCTTTAACGCACTAGTCTCGAGGAAAGAGATTCCCTATCACGGGCGCAGGTCCGTAGACCTACCCCTCCCCAATTCCTCACTTTCCTGTTCCAGCCAGTCTTTTTGACAGCTACCTTTCAATCCTGTAATCGTGGGGTAAGTAGCAATTTTCATTCTGCTCCACCATTCACAGCACACCCTAATGAAAGGCAGGGGCTTGTAGGAATGGGCGCAAATGGGCTGATAGACAAGGCCTCTCCATTCTATTACCGAGGCGGCTTCTTATCTCTGGCACGCAGCGACACTCTTCCCAATCCATTTGTCACCAGATTTACCCTTTAAACCATCTCCCACCCCCAGTCAGAATTTAAACCTGGCCCCAGGACCAAACATCTCACCCATCTGACGTCTTCATTGTAGCACTGAGGATCTGGACATGAATTTGCAAAAGTGCCGTTCGCCCCGGTGAAGAAGATCAGTGCAAGAGCAGTGGGCTAGCTGCAGCAGAAAGACGATGACGACTGCTCGTTTGCGTCCGGAAGGAGAACAATTGTTAGGGAATGAAAAATGGACAGTGAGATAACCCACTGATAACCCAGCCATGCCGCTTTCAATCCATCATGGTACATCTGTTTACAAAGTCCCATTATCTATTAGGACAAACGTGAAAATGGATTTAACTTTTTATAGATCTTGTGCCGTCTCCTATATGTATTACAATCTGTGAAGTGCTGCCCAAAAGTCTGGAATACAAATGTGCCTTCAGAAATAATGAAAAGTTACTAAATTTCTAAAAATGCTATAAAGAACAGTAATCAGTAAGATGTAAATCAAATCAGTATTTGGCAGGACCACCCTCTGCCTTTATAACTGTGCCAGTTCTCTTGGGTACACTGTGTTGCACTCTAGAAGGCAATTGAAATCGCCCAACTCTTCAGTATAAGCATTTTGTTTATGTTAATTACTTCAAACCTAATAACTCTCTCTAATATATATATATATATATTATATATATATATATATATATATATATATTCCCAATTAAGTAAACAGTGATTCAGCGATTCAGATTTACACCAGCTGTGCTCAGTGAAGATCTCTGCTGTGTTTTTTCATCTACAGTACTGTACAAGTACAAATAAATCTCCATGGATCTTAAAAAGGTTCGTATTGACAGCCAACCGAAAGGAAATCAGGAATGGAATGCTCCAGAACACAGGCTGCAGTTAGCTTAGCAGCTATGCTAGCGCCCTGAGTTCACCAGTAAGTACTCTATTTTGATCTATTTCATGATCTATTTTGCTTTTACTTTTCACTTTCAATCTTTTAGTCACTAAATGACAGTCTCAAAAAATATACATATACATATATAGTGGTGTGAAAAAGTGTTTTCCCACTTCCTGATTTCTTTTTTTTTATTTTTATTTTTTTGCATGTTTGTCACACTTAAGTGTTTTGGAACATAACACCAATTTAAATATTAGTCAAA
Organism: Ancistrus triradiatus; assembly: GCA_025084515.1. NCBI lineage: Eukaryota > Metazoa > Chordata > Actinopteri > Siluriformes > Loricariidae > Ancistrus > Ancistrus triradiatus. Next base: position 42,627 of record JAJAGP010004755.1, read on the forward strand.
GACAACACAAGAAACACAAAATGCAGTCTTTAAATGAAGGTTTTTAGTACATAACGATGGTTTATCACACCTGAGTTCTATAGCCACACCCAGGCCTGATTATTGCCACACCTGTTCTCAATCAGGACATCACTTAAATAGGACCTGCCTGACAAAGTGAAGTACACCAAAAGATCCTTAAAAGCTACACATCATGCCAAGATCCAAAGACATTCAGGAATAATTGAGAAAGAAAGTAACTGAGATCCATCAGTCTGGAAAGGGTTATAAAGTCATTTCTAAAGCTTTGGGACTCCAGCGAACCACAGTGAGAGCCATTATCCACAAATGACGAAGACATGGAACAGTGGTGAACCTTCCCAGCAGTGGCCGGCCGACCAAAATTAGCCCAAGAGCGCAGCAACGACCCATCCGAGAAGACACAAAAGACCCCACAACAACATCCAAAGAACTGCAGGCTCACTTGCCTCAGTTAAGGTCAGTGTCAATGCCTCCAACATAAGAAAGAGACTGGGCAACAATGGCCTGCATGACAAAAACCACTGCTGAGCAAAGAGAACATTAAAGCTCATCTCAATTTTACCAGAACACGTCTTGATGATCCCCAAGATTTTTCTGAAAACATTCTGAGGACTGACGAGACAAAAGTTGAACTCTTTGGAAGGTGTGTGTCCCATTACATCTGGTGTAAAAGTAACACAGCATTTCAGAAAAAAAACATTACAGCAGCAGTAAAATATGGTGGTGGTAGTGTGTGATGGTCTGGGGCTGTTTTGCTGCTTCAGAACCTGGAAGACCTGCTGTGATAAATGGAACTATGAATTCAGCTGTCTACCAAAAAATCCTGAAGGAGAACGTCCAGCTCTCTGTTCGTGACCTCAAGCTGAAAAAAACTTGGGTTCTGCAGCAGGACAACGATCCAAAATACACCAGCAAGTCCACCTCTGAATGGCTGAAGAAAAACCAAATGAAGACTTTGGAGTGACCTTGTCAAAGTCCTGACCTGAATCCTATTGAGATGCTGTGGCATGACCTTAAAAAGGCCGTTCATGCTGGAAAACCCTCCAATGTGGCTGAATTACAACAATTCTGCAAAGATGAGTGGCCAAAATTCCTCCACAACGCTGTAAAAGACTCATTGCAAGTTATCACAAACACTTGGTTGCAGTTGTTTCTGCTAAGGGTGGAACAACCAGTTATTAGGTTTAGGGGGCAATCACTTTTTCACACAGGGCCATGTAGGTT
>JAJAGP010004756.1:0-43867 GCA_025084515.1 Ancistrus triradiatus
GATGATCCGTGCTGCCTACCAACGGGTTGAGGATCGAAGCCAGAAACTTGGCGATGTTGTAGGTCACTGAGTTGATCATACACACAATGGGCCGCAATGGCACATCCTGTTTATGTATCTTAGGTAAACCATACAGACTAGGTGTAGCCTCCCCTGGGTATAATCTGTGGTACAGAGGCCGGTCAATAGCATTGTCCTGTTTTAAAAGCTTCAGACAATCTATCACCCTCTTCTTGTACCCACTACCAGGATCTCGTTTCAGGGGCTCATAAGTGTTGGTGTCTCTAAGGAGAGTCATAACTTTCTCATGATAGTCTGTCTGGTTTAATAAAACAGTGCACCTGCCTTTGTCTGCTGGAAGGATGATGATGTCATTATCCTTACTGAGAGTCGTGAGTGCATTCCTTTCCTCTCTGCTGATGTTGGACGGCGGTGGCGTTGCATTGCTAAGGCAGGCTGAATCTTCTTGCTGCACGTCATAGACACCGGCGGACAGATGATACTCTCAAAGGCTGGAAGAGAGACGGAGGACAGACACAACCGGTGGATGTGTACAAGTGGGTGAAGAACTTGTCTGACAGACAACTCACCCAGGCGGAGAAAGACATCTTGGCTAAGGGGCTGAATTTTGCTGTGACACTGAGACAAATACCACTAGTGGAACTGATCACTGCCACGGAAACAGCAATCCGCAACAACAACATTGCGGACATGGAAGCAGAACAACTGCGAATTAAAGTTTCAGCCTGCCTTAGCAACGCAACGCCACCGCCGTCTAACATCAGCAGAGAGGTAAGGAATGCACTCACGACTCTCAGTAAGGATAATGACATCACCATCCTTCCAGCGGACAAAGGCAGGTTTTATTAATCCAGACAGACTATCATGAGAAAGTTATTCTCTTAAGTTGTGAAGTGCCAGGAGGATTGCCAGGAATTGTACATTGGGGAAACCAAACAGCCACTGACGAAACGGATGGCACAACATAGAAGAGCTACCTCATCAGGTCAGGACTCTGCGGTTTACACCCACCTACAAGCCAGTGGCCGCTCTTTCGAGGATGAAGACGTGCAGATCCTTGATCCTGGTTTGAACGCGGAGTAAAAGAAGCCATATTTGTAAAAAGGGAACGTCCATCCCTGAACCGAAGAGGGGGCCTCAGAGTACACCTCTCACTATCTTACAATGGAGCCATCCCAGCCCTTCCCCAATCATGTGTGAATGGCACACGTGGCCATTGTCGTTAATGGCTATGTCAATCTGCATATTAAACTGATCACCGGTCCCATTGTTATGCAACATGCTGTATATGAGATTGGGGAAGTTTTCCAACTGCTGAGACTGAAGAAGTCACTTAGATGAGTGACGAAACATTTCTCCAACAAAATCTATGTCCAGATGAACAGATTCAACTTTTGGGGTTTTAATTGCAGTTTCTGAGAAGTGCGCGCCGCACACCCGCAGACCCACGTCACGCAGCTTGCTGATCGCTGTGTTTACAGACGCAGAGCCGAGGGCCACCACTAGGGGATCCTCGGAGTGTGGAAAGGCAGCCCGATGGAAACTCAGCCCGCTGCGTTTAGTCATATTAGTGCATCGTGGATAAGCGCAGCCGCGAACCCATCCTGCTGATTGGGATGATTTATTGATACATTATTATTATTATTATAATTATTATTATTGCAGATTGTCCTTGTGCGCATGAGGAAATGGTGTTTTACAGTGGACAGGAACCCAAAACAATACAAATCAGGCCATTTAACCTAAAGAGGACTATCAGAAAGATTTTGTCAAAATAAGAGTCACATCACCAGTTGTAACACTGGATATAACCATAGCAACAATCAGGATTTTGGTTATTGACACATCAGATGCACTGTATGGAGAAAAGTATTGGGACACACCTCAGTCACTGAAACATCCAGCACCTAGACATGCAGCTTTATAAACGTTAGTGAAAGAATGGGTTGTTCTAAAGAGCTGACTGAATTTTGGTACTGTAACAGGCTGGCCCCTCCTAGATATTCCACCATCAGCTGTGAGTGGTATTTATTTATTTTTTTAAGTGGAAGCATTTAGGAACCAGTGACTTGAAGTGTCAGACCACATGAAGTTACAGATTGGGGGCACCCAGTGCTGAGGGGCATAATTCATAAAAGTCACCAGTGCCGCTGCACCCAATAACTGCAGAGTTCCAAACCTCCTCCAGAAAATTAACATCAGCGTTAAAACTTGGCACCAGGAGCTTCATGGCATAGGTTTAACCAATCACCAAGCACAATACCAAGCATCAGACATAGTTTTGTAGAGCACACCCACAATTGACTCTGGAGCAGTAGAAATGAGTTCTGTGCAGTGATGAATCACACTTCTCTATCTAGCAGTTGGATAGACGAGTCTGGGTTTTGTGATGCCAGGAGAACGTCACCTGCCTGTAAAGTTTGGTGGAGGAGGGATAATGCTAGGGGGCTGTTTTTCAGGCCTGGGTCACTTAGTTTCAGTGAAGGGAATTCTTAAGCTTCAGCATAACCAAGACATTTTGGACAATCATACACTTCCAACTTTGTGGGAACAGTTCAGGGAAGGCCATTTTCAGTTCCAACACAAAGCAAGGTCCATAAAGGCATTGTTTAGTGAGATTTGTTTGATGTAGAACTTGACAGGCCCACACAGAGCCCTGACCTCAACCCTATCAACACCTTTGGGGTGAACTAGAATGGAGATTGTTCTCTGTTCTAGTTCTCATACTGAAAACTTGAGAACAATCCAGTCTAACTTAACTGAATGTGGTTTAAAAAAAAAGTGTCCATTATTGTGACCGCTAGAAATTCTTACAAATAAAATGTAACTGAAGTGTTGTTTTCTTAATATTTTACTTTAAGTTGATCAGTGTCTTTAAACTTTACTCCCTCAAAAATGCCTGTACATACAGGGATGGTAATAATTAATAAAGCTCCTGTCAACTGGAACTGCAACAAAGTTACCTGGATGAGGACCCAAGTTTATTTTTTGCCCTAGTGAGTAGGATGGTAAGACAAGCAAAAATAAATAAATAAATAATCAGTTTTGGATAGTTACAGAAAAAAGTAACATCCTGGGTTGAACAAATCTCCCAAACTACCATCAGATGCCACCTCTATGCCCACATATTATTTGGAAAAAGCCTTTCCTGTTATCTAATCACAAACTTGAGCACCTGGAGTTTGCTTAATGCTGGAACCATGTTCTATGGTCAGAAGAACCAAAATTGAAAAAAACACTCCAGGTGGGTTTGGCGTACATTTATGACAAGAAAAGCAACTGATGCGAAAAACATGCAAATGCTGTCACCAATCACATTGCAAAAGACAGTGCCAATCGAAGCAGGTGAGAGAGAGGGTTACAGATAAGATACACCCATCCCGGCTGTTAGAATATAGTTCAAGAGTTTTATAAACACATTTATGAAAGACGCAAAATATCATCACTGCCAAAGTCCCAGAAAATATGGCACAATGCTATGATTTTATAAATCTGGGAAAAGGGTCAAATTAGCTTCGAGCCAAATAGTACAGGGACAGCAGCCCATCACTAAAAGTACAGTATATCCCTTTTTTGTTTTTAAAGATAAGAGCATTTCCAGTTTATCGTGGTATTTTGTTTACTATAGGATTTACTTCGCCCTGCAAAACTACACCATATATGATGGAATCAGGATGCGTCAGTTGCCAAATGTAAAGATTTTATTGTGCAGCGTATTAAAAACAGATCTTAAAAAAGAGATACGCCTTTTTTGGCTAAAGTGTTTTCGCCGCAGTCAGACATACCTCAAATTCTATGTTTTAATATTTGCCTTTGGCTTCACTGTGTCACTGGTGCAACTGGTTAACAGCGTCGAATCAGACAGGCATAATCTCAAACACTATTGTTATTCCAGCATTTTCTGCCGAGATGATGGACCAAATTGCTGGTGTTAGCAAGAGCGACTCGACAAACTTACAGCCTTTTGGTCTGTGTTGGGATTTTTATAACCAAAATACTTCCATACTGCAGACTAAGCTCCTTTCTTGGACACTAGTTCTTCTTTTTCATCTCCGGTCTCACTTTGTTTATCCTCCATCTCTGAGTTATGTTCTTTAACCTGACGGAGCCTAGCTAGCTCGTGAGCTGTACCCAATACGCCGTTTGGTGATGCCGTTCTATGCAGTGCTCAGTAGCGCTTCTAGTGGCAAACAATATTAGATAATTTTATGAATATAAAAGCATTCATAAACTGGTATACTGCCCAGCACCACTCAACTACAAGCAACTGTCCTGCCAAAGTAACCCACGACCTGCGACCAAGAAGCAATCCCAGTAAGAAAGGCCTACCAGCTTCCTCAAACCTGCAGCAGGTGCAGAAGATCCAGAGGGTGAGATGGATGAAGAGAAAACACACCAACTCCATAGATGAGGAGGAGACAGGTATGAAAAGAAGCTTATCATCAGCTTATCATTGCCTTTTTTAATGATTCCAGTTAGGATACATAGGCTTTAGGGGTAAGACTTGCAATCACTCAGTAACAAGAAAAGAAAAGAAATTAAACTGATCTGGTACGACTGCATAAAAAGGTACAAAGTCATAGCAAACATCTTACATCTGTTGTGTAGTTTACTAAAGAATTACATAGGGAGTGAGGAGCAATCTAGATCGTCCATGCATTTTCCTTTCTCTCCAGCCTAAATGCTCGATTATTTATCCAATCTGTGGTGGTATAAAAAAAGTTCAAAAGTAGAACAAAAATAGTTTTCTATTCACAAAATTCTCTACTCAGTATCATTCAGTCTTTTTAGTCTCATGGTTTCTGGAAAGACTTTGAAAATCTATAGTCTTTTCACCATCTGTTTTCCACTGGGTGCCTCCATTAAGGCAGCTACACTCACCCACAATCATCCATCCCTTCATTCAGGACCTGATTCTCTAGGAGACACTGTCTCTTCTGTATCCATCTGATCGTCCCCCGAGTGTCTTTGTTGTACTTGGTTGTTCTTTAGACTGACACTGAGGGTAAAACTCTCTCCAGGTCCCTCACACTTGTGCGATTTCAGATTTTCCATTTGGTTGAAGGACCGTTCACACACCTGGCACTTGTAGGGCTTTTCTCTAGTGTGGAGAAGCTTGTGCCTTCTCAGCCTGATAATGTCTTTAAAGTACTTCTCGCATATGTCACAGAAATACTTATAGGAACCCCTGTGAGACTTGAGGTGGCTGTTGCGTTTGTGGACGTTGTCAAATTTCTCCGGACAGTCTGGGCAGCTGTACGGCTGTTTCTCCTGCGGGTGAGTCTGCTCATGCTCCAGTTTCAATGGCCTCGTATTGAACACTTTCAAACAGTACTTGCAGGGATGGTCCGAGTCCTCGTGGAGCTCGGTGTAATGCGTCTTCAGGCCGGTCTCAGTCAGGAATTTCTTGCCGCACGCCGGACAGACGTTGCGTTCACATTTATGATCTTTCACAGCTCCGGTTTCAGGATCCGATATAACAAACTTGCCACATTCCTGACACAGCTTATGGAACGCTTTGGCTCCGTGCTCCTTCTCAGCATGTCTCTGAAAACTGCCGAAGTCCTCAAAGCGAACAGGGAGCTTTTCTAAGTTCCGTATCTTGTTGTGGTCACCATCGCCGCAATGGGTGCAGCAGAACAGTTTCTTGTGCCGATGGAGGGAACAGGAGAGCAAAGCGTCTGTCCCACATTCTGTGCACCACACTACAACCTTAAGGTGACTGTCCTCCTTTAAAGCGGTGAACAGATCCTCATCCAAGGCGGCGTCAGAGTTTGTGGCCTCCTCCTCCAAATCTGGCTCCTGTTCATCTCCACTGTCCTGCCCTTCAGTCTCTGCACTCAAGCATTTGGATTTATCTGCATTAGATAAATAGGATCCGTCCTCTTCAATGAACACCTGCTCATAACCCAGAACTTCATCCATGGAGGCATCAGAGGCTGCGGCCTCTTCCTCCACATCGCTGTCCTGCTTTTGTGATGTGCTCCTGTCTACTTTGTCTTCCGCAGTCGGTTCCTTCAAGCTTGTTTTTTTCCCATTTTCCCGTTTCATGGCATCATTCCTGATCCCGGAATTCCAGTGCTCGATGTACTGCCCATTTTCCTCCGCGTTAGATAAATACGAGCCGTCGATTTCAATGAACATCTGCTCAAAACTCGGCAAACTGTGCTCGGTATCTGAAGAGAGGAGTCGAATCCCAGCCTGTAGGACACAAAGCCAAGAGGTTTAGACCCACTTTACAGTACTAGTAGGAATTCATATAGGGGAAGCAAGTCATACAGCTTTGGAACCCTCTCCCTCAATCAATATGAGAAAGCTCAATGGCAAAACTTAAAACCTTTCTCTTTTCTGAAAGTCCCCCCATTTTTGGAAAGCGACCCTGGGTTTGTGAATAGCACTGTCTGATTTAAACCTGTTACAATTATTATTATTATTATTATTATTATTATTAGTCCCTTAGATAATACAGGCTAGAGTGTAGACAATGAACAATATAGTTCGTGAACCTTTTAGAATTTTCCATATTTCTGTATAAATATTATCAGTTTTTCTCACACGTCCTAAAAGTATATAAAGAGAATCCAATTAAACAAACAGGATAAAAAAATATATATATATATATATATATATATTACTGAGAAAAACGATCCAAAACTACACATCTGTGAGGATTAGGATTTAATTTGAAGGTGATATTGGAGTCAGTCAATGGGATGCCAATCAGGTGTGAGTGGGCACCCTGTTTTATTTAAGGAACAGGGATCTATCAAAGTCTGCTCTTCACAACACATGTCTGTGGAAGTGTATCATGGCACGAACAAAGGAGATTTCTGAGGAGCTCAGAAAAAGAGTTGTTGATGCTCATCAGGCTTGAAAAACTTACAAAACCATCTCTAAAGAGTTTGGACTCCACCAATCCACATGATCACATTGTGATCATTGTTACCCTCCCCAGGAGTGGTCGACCAACAAAGATCACTCCAAGAGCAAGGCGTGTAATAGTTGGCGAGGTCACAAAGGACCCCAGGGTAACTTCTAAGCAACTGAAGGCCTCTCACAATGGTTAATTGTGTAAGCAACGTTGTGCATGGCAGGGTTACAAGATGAATGCTGGATTGCTACAGATCTAGTGGACGAGCCTGAAGGATATGGATGAGACCAAAACAGGTGTTTTTGGTTTAAATGAGAAGCATTATGTTTGGAGAAATGAAAACTCTGCATTCCAGAATAGGAACCTTCTCCCATCTGTGAAACATGGTGGTGGTAGGATCATGGTTTGCTGTTTTGCTGCATCTGGGCCAAGACAGCTTGCCTTCATTGATAGTAGAGATGGGCCCGATCCGATCCTATATCGTTATCGGGTCTGATATTGACTCATTCACTCATCGGAAATCTAAAACCTTCATGTGAACAGTAGATGTGTTTTCCTAGGTCACTACTTTAGACACTACTAACATTAAGCCACTTTAGGCTTTCTTACTTATAAGAGATCTTAATGGGAATACAAAAAAATACAACAATGTAAAGTGAGTACTTTTGAAGTTGAAATATAAAAAAAAATACATGTACTATATATTTATACCTATGCCTTTGGCACACTTTTCACCGTTTGGAATCGATAAGAAGAATCAGAACTGATAAAATGCAAACGATCAACACCTACTACAAACGCTGTTACACTTATAGCTGCACAAGGACAGGTTCACATACTATTACAACTGTAATATTGGATTATTTTACATATTATACATGAATGACCAAGTATAGTCTTATGATCTTATTTGCATAATCGGGTTGCCTTTACCTGCGTTTCAGCTCATATGTATGCAGAAACACAGAAAATTATATATGGTTCACAAACATCATCACCATAAACTAGAGATGCAACAATATTTTAGACAATGAACAAACAGAGTTTAGGGAGCAAAGGCTTGAGCTCCGACAGTCAAACACACACCTCTTTGCCACTCTCATCCTTCACGTTATGCTCTACTGCTGGGTACGGGGCTGCTCCTGTCGCCGTGCGATCATTATGAAGAGTTTCTGCAGGTTCCTCAGGACTGGTCGGGTGACTCTTCCACTGCCTGAGGTATTTGCAGCTTGGACAGTCCTGAGTGACTATGAAGAGCTTCTCATGACCCTCGATAGTGATGCTGCACTCTCGATGGCAGCGCCAGCAGAGCTGGAAGAGCTCCAGAAAGCACTGCGTGTTCACCGACACCTCATTAGTCCTGCGAATGTAGGAATACAAAGATTTCTCTTAGCTTCCACAAAATAAAAGCACAGAAAGCCGTTACAGTTACACGTGAACCCGAGTGTAAAATGAACGGATTATTAAGGGAGGGACGTACTTAAAAAGCCGAGATCCTGGAGATGTTTGCAGGCTGATGACCGCTGGGGAAAAGAAAGCCATGTAGTGAATAACCGAGTCTCACATTTTACATTTATCTCTTAGTAAGCATTTCCACATGTACAACATTCAGGTAAAAAAGGTAACGGTACCAAAGTTACTGAAAAATAAATTACTAGAACAACAGGGTTGGCAAAGTGATCAGTCTGCTGGTTTGATGCCTTGTTTGCTTTAGTTCGGGTTTGTTCATGCTTCATTGCAGAATTGTTCAAGTTCAGTCAAATTTCTTGGTGAGCTGTAGTATTCTGTCCTCCAAGCCCATTCACAGACTTTATATAAGTGCTGGGGCTCAGACCTGGCCTCCTAGTGACCATCACCTTGCTATCCTAAAGCCACTATCTTGCTTTTTGGGTGTAATTGGCATCTATTTCCCTTCAATTAACTGCAACTGTGGCTACAATTGCAAGATTTAGGCCAAGATTTAAGGCAGTTCTGAAGGCATGAGGCCACTAACAAAGCAGCCGATGAGTGTAAATCGATTTCAAATCACAAAAAGAAATGCATTGAGTCTCGAAGACTTTGGGAATAACTGGGTATCAAATTCGCTCCCCCCTACCTTCACGCCTTGAATTACTCTTCGCTTCTGAGCAAGTTGAGAGTCGGTTGGGTTTGTTTTCTTTTTCTGAAGACACCTTTTAAAATAAACATTAAAAAAAGAAATCATTAGTGAATGATGGCAACAGCTCAGCTAGTCAAGGAGTTAAAAAACTTGTCCATAAGTTCAGCGATGCCCTCCAAACACAGAAATATCAAAAGCATCTCCTTCTGGACTCTTCCCTCACTCTTTAGTAGCAAATCCCCAATAGTACTCTGACGCCGAGTGCTGTAGGTTGACGAATGAGTATTTGTACTTCCCTATCAGTGCCGGATTAGTGCTCATCTTCCGACTTCCAACCATATACAGTGGTAAAAAACTTACAGTTAAGCCCTAAAGTCAGTGGACTCTAATGCCAGCGACCCATTTCCTCTAGGGATTCACTGATGGCACTTTTTAATCACTGAAACGATTTTTTGGTTCAGCTTGACAATCCAAACATAATCGGATTCTGCATTTTCTGTAGTTATCATTTCTGTAATTATTATGTGCATATAAACACACTCGGTGTCTAGCTTTAACCTCAGCAAACCTTCTAATAAGAAAGATTTATATAAATGTAGCCCAATATATAAACTAAGGGTGGGAGATATGGTAAAAATTTGATATCACGATACTTAAACTTGATATTCTCAAGATACACGATATTTATTACGATACATCTGATCACAGACAAAATGCATCAGTAGCCACAGATTCTTAAAAATTACTATTCAAACATGATCCCATACTTAGGAAAGTGACTGGGGTAGCCTAGTAGTTAAGGTTCTGGACTCTGGACCAGAAGGTCCAGGGTTCAAATCCCACCTCTGCCAAGCTGCCACTGTTGGGTCCTTGAGCAAGACCCTTAACCCACAATTGCTTGGATTGTAAGACTGTACCAATTGTAAGTCGCTCTGGATAAGGGTGTCTGCTAAATGCTGTAAATGTAAATGAAAGTGATTTATATTCAAAATGTGCTGCACTGCATCTAAATAAACAGGACTAATTACACTCTTCATAATGAAACATGCAGTTGCTCAGTGTTCTTTAAGCAATAAAAGGTGTTCTTTACTGAGTTTGCAATAAAAGGCATCCCTTTTAATTTCTGAAGTGTCAAGTGTCTCCTGCAATTAAAAGAATTTTAATTACTAATAATATAAATAATTGCTAAATCACATCTTTCCAAACACTATATAAATCTCTTTAAACATCCCAAATCCCTTCAGTTTCCATGACCCCTTCACCCCATATTGAGAAAGATAAGCCGTATGATGACTGCGCCCTCTGGTGTTCAAAGGACGCAACGACGTTACTAAATGTGTTTACAAAAAACGCACGCGATATCTCTGTGCTTACACCGTGACATTTTGCACCGCGATGCATCGTGTCACCATGCAACGTTAAAGCCTACCCCCATCCACACACCCACACAAAAAGAAACAATACCATGTTCCACTGTGGACATGTAGATTTTAAACCCTCACCTCTCCTTGTGCTGGATGATCTTTCTCCTCATCAGACCCGTGATAACTCTCAGGCTCCTCCTTTATATGCAGGTAGTAGCTAGGGGGTTTAGTCACACATTTCTCCAGGTGATCCACAAACCTGTCCCTTTTTTGCATTAACTTGCCGCAGGTGGGGCAGTGAAAGTGTGACTCCGACCTGCAGGTCAAGTTGCACTTGAAGATGACATAATCTGGAACGAAACGTCACAACGTCAGTTACGGAGAGCTTACACTCACAGTACAGATCAGCTAATACCTTATGAAAACTCACAGGCCGAATAACAAATAAGACCAAGTACCACCTTATGAACAGTCTGTCCTCGGAACGGACATGTTGGAGAAAAATTCATTCAATGCATATTACCTGTCTGTAATTTAAATGACATAATTAAGCTCACCAGAAAAAATGTGAGCAAACTCCTGCAGATGGCGCTGTGCGAGGATGATCGGGTTATAAATACCTGGGGTGTGTGATGGGATTCATGGATTGAGATAATAATAATAATAATAATAATAATAATAATAAGTTTAGTTTATATAGCGCCTTTCACAGTACCCAAGGATGCTTTACAATATTCAGATTAGCAAACACATCAGACACCAGTTGGAGAAGACAGCATGAAAGTTTTCAGAAGTGATTTAAATTGTGGAAGGGTAGATGCAGACCGAACAGATGCCGGAAGAGAATTCCAAAGGGTGGGAGCTGCCACAGAAAAGGATCTCCCACCCATGGAGGAAAGCCTAAATCTAGGGATAGAGAGTAGGTTGGAGCCAGTGGAACGCAGCGACCGGGAAGGAGTGTACTGATGGACTAATGTGCAAAGATATAGTGGAGCAAGACCATGGAGGGATTTAAATGTCAGAATTAGAATTTTGAATAGGATGCGTTTGTGAACCGGGAGCCAGTGCAGTTGCAATAAAACAGGAGTGATGTGATCGAACTTTTTGGTTTGTGTAAGAATCTTGGCGGCGGAGTTCTGGATATACTGGAGCATTCGAATTGATTTAGAGGGAAGACCAACTCAAGCTCTCTTTCGATGTGTGGAAAATGGGACGCAAGGCAGATGTTAATGATTGGTTAACAATGAATGATTGCGTTCAGGCGTTCCAAAGGTCGTAGTGTGAATGAAGTAGCTGGATTTGCAGGGATACTGAAGGGAACAGTCATATGGGTCTGACAACAGTGGCAAAAATCCCATTCCACAGGAAATTACTGTCAGAACTGTGGCCCAAAGACGAAGGGAATGCCGGCATGTTTCACGGATTGTGAATAAAAATCGTTTCGCTTCCTGGACCCACAGAATCCCCATGGCCCACGTCTTTGTCAAAGAAATCTGACCTACATTCAGAAATGTGTCCAGTCCATGTCAAATCAAACCACAGCTGTTATTCGTGCTTGTGGAGGTATAACACACTATTAGGTACGTCTCAGTCACAGGTCACTATTTTTTGTGCTAGTAATAATTATGTTTGCATAATATTTTTTTTATTTTACCAGGAATCCCCTCCACCCATCACCCCCATTATAAAGTGCAAAAGCCCAGCTGTTCAGAACACAAACATCTCTTACCTTTAAATTGCACGGCTCTTTTCTCATGAGCTCGGATGTGATTGAGCAGCTTGCTTTCCGCCGTAGGCTTAAAAACCTCTGGCCTGCAAAACGGACAGTGATATTTATTGCAGCACTGCTCGCACTGGACCGGCTCAATTGGCTCTCCTTTTCGGATTGTAACATGTACCTGTGACAGACAGAGGGAGAAAGAGAGGCAGGACTGTGAAACACTGGCCCAAAACTTGGATTAGGAACAAAACCACGTTTGTTATTGCACAGCTCTCAGCTTGTGAGAGAGCAGCATCAACCCCGATACAGCAGACAGGGTTAGAGGCCTTGCTCAGGGGCAGCGTGGCAGAGCTAGGGATTTTAAATCTGAGCCTCACTGATCTACAGGCTCAGAGTTTTAACCCCTGGTCCACAACTGCTTAATATTAGAAAAAGTATTACACATGGAAACGAGGGGTTTGGGAAAAAAAACAATTCTTGGATGCATTGCGATGCGGACGATTCTGCATCGATTCACAAATGTCAAAAAGCCAATTTTTTAAATGTTAATTAATAACGTAACACTGACGAACAAATGCAAAAGTGGAACTCGTAAGTGTGACAGACAGTCTGTGGCATCACATAACAGAGAGGAACAAGCCATATTAAAGCTTCCACCCAACTCAGAAAGAGTGAAGAGAATTACCATCTCTATCCTAACTCTTATTCTCACTGATTTGCATCCGTATTCAGTCGGTAAGAACCAAAGCTTTGGAGCCGAGACAGTGTCCCATCTTTAAGAGATTCCATAAAAAGTCTCTGTAACGTTTAAATATCCTAAACCTTGACATCCTCTCACACATAAAAACCAAGTCCCAGAGTTTTTAGTTACAGGCTGGAAATCTTACACGATCACTATTTTCAAATCTGAAACTCCATTCCCTTAGAGATTATTGCTATAAAAGCACTATTATAAGCTATATTACAAAAGACACAACTAAAATAATCAGTCAGTAAATAAAATACACACAGGCTGTAAAATAAACCAAGTGGCTTCTTAAGCACTGTAACAGGATCTTAAGATCAAATGAAAACATTTCACATTTCATTATTTTATCAACAGGATTGCATTTCTTTCATTTCAATGCTTGAATTTTATCAATCTGATCGTTTTCCTTATATTTTGGAGTGCAAACATTGGATAAATATACAAAACAGTACATTCAAAAATAAAGGTTCGACAGTAAAATGAAGTGTGTTCATGATTTGGTGAGATTCTGGTAGATCTGCACCTTCTGACCTGTAAAAATCACCTTTAGCTCTAACATTAGGGGTTGCATAGACTAGTTGACCAGGACACCCATTAGGTGCAACAGGACATGTGAACGCACAATACGTGACTGATGATGTAACTACGCCAGTTACTATCAAAGAAAATGAGGTTTTGGGTATTTGAAAGGGAGGTTACAAAACAAGAATCATTTAAGTATTATTTTTTTATTAATATTGCTTATTTTCATTTTATTTATATATAAAAATGCAGAGGTGCTGGATTCGGAAAGGAGAGGTACCAGTGTAACCTTGGATCTTGTTCCGGCAGAATTCGGCTCATATTAAGCTCTGCACTGTTGTATTTTGTACATTTATTAGTTGTCGTCTTTAAAAGTGTATTCTAAAAAAAAGCACTGAAGCTGGAATTTTAATTTAGAGATACGATTTGATGCATTCTTGGTCGATGTCAATCAGCACTGAACTGCGGTAATAAAAAAGAAACTAAAAATAAGGAGATCTGGAGTTTCGTTTTTCTTTAGCTATGAAAAAAACAACCAGTCGACTAGTAAAAATTACTAACCCACAAACACATGAAATTTCCCATTTGGTGCTGGAGAGTGAGAGAGAGCGCCACCTTTTGTTTATCCACAATGTTCACCTCACTGATTGCGTGAGCTGAGACTTAAGCCTTACGATCATATGAAACATGGTTTATTTTATCATAGACTGACCCGCCAGTAATCCTGATCCACCTTACACCAAACAATCAGGATGAGACGAGCACCATGGAGCTCTAACAAGACTCCTGATGTTATCGGAAATTTTTCTGCAATGCTGAAATCTCAGTGATTTGGTGTATGGCCAGCATTACTGACACAGTGATTCCTACAATCTAAAATGAGACCAAAAATGAAAGGAAAAAACCCTGTATAGAATAAAAAAGGCTGCACTGATCACTGATTAATAACTGAACCCAAGCGTGAGGTGCCTGGCGATTCCCACAACTATTATGTATTAATGTATGTCATGTAGAATGGTTGATAATGAACGTACAAAAGAATTACAATCTATTTTCCACTTTCTTCATTTTATACCTGTATAAAAGGTTCTAATCCTAGCATTATGAAACCACCGCTGATGAACCCTTGATGGAGGCCCTTATCCCACTTCCGGTGACGTAGCCCCTGAGCCAGGAAGCCAGCTGTGCGTAGCGTGCTGTTTATGAATAAAGCGTTAGCAACAGTGCCTCAGAAAACGATAAGGCTCTCACTAACACCGCGCTAACCCGCCTAATGTTCACTAATGTGCATTAAACAATCGCAAATGCTGCCGTTAATAAGCGCGGGTTATTATTATTACTTTTAAAGCATTTGCATACCGTCTCCATTCTCGTGCTTTCTTCCAAACGGGCGGATCTTGAGCGTGTTTTCTGCACACAGACACAGAGATTAGGTTTAAGTCAGCCGGGATTCACTAAATCTCCATCCCCGCTGCTGCCATTTCCTAAAAACACAATTATTGGAAGAGTTAAAAAAGCAGTGTGGCTACTGCAGCTAGCATCCGGCCCTGTCCAGCGAAAGCTCCTTCTTCTTCCCTTTGGATTAATGGCGGACGGCAAACATCGTTAAGGTGCGTTGCCGCCACCATTTGGACTGGAGTGTGAGCAGCGACAAGAAAAGCCACACAAGTGGACACTTTATTAGGTACACCCTGCCTGAACTGTTGATACAAGTCGGGATGGATCCATGTTTTCATTGCTTCGTTGTTTACGATCAGTTGTGACCTGACCATCCGCAGAAATCGAGACCCGCCAGAAGTGGCAACGTTTTTCCAGTCTTCTAATGTGAAGATTGGAATTTTGGTGAGCCTGTGCCAATTGTAGCCTCAGTTACCTGTTTTTAGCTGACAGAAGTGGCACCCAGTGTGTTCTTCTGCTGCTGTAGCTCATCTGCTTCAAGGTTGGACATGTTGACTGTTCAGAGATGCTCGTCGTCATACCTTGGTTGAGTTACTGTTACCTTTCTATCAGCTTGAACCAGTCTGGCATCAACATGGCATTTTTACCCAGAGATCTGCCCGCACTGGATGTTTTCTCTTTTTCATTCCATTCTCTGTAAACCCTAGAAATTGTGCTGTGTGTGAAAATCCTAGTAGATCAGCAGATTCTGAAATAAAAGCAGTCACTTGGATCACCTTTCTTCTTTATTCTGATGGTCGGTGCTGTGTAGAAATCCCGATTAAATTAAGTAGTTATGAATACAGAAGGTAAACAGTCTTAACATTAAATATACCTTTAGTAAATCACTGGTTTAGGTCATTTAGAAATCCTAGCTTTAACCAGATTACAGAAAAGCTGAACTACCACATTTTGCTGTCTGTGTGTAACACAGTGAGTATAGATAGACAAATAATTGTCTTGGATAAAGCAAGTCCATCTCTATTAATCCTAATGTTCCGGTGTCTACTGTACGCAACATTATCGCTCTCCAGTCATTAATAGGAGAGACACCTTTATGAAATATAGCAGCAAAGGATTGGTGCAGAAAGGGCATCGATCAACTTTTGAACATTATAAATGAGCTACTAAATGAATATATGGTAGGAGGCACTGTAAGACCCCCCTGCTGACACAGAGACATTAAATGCCAGACTGGAATTTGTGGAAACTTAGAGTAAGAAACCAGAATCTTTCTGGAAGAGGTCGTGTGGACAACTAAGACCAAAATAGATCTTTTTCTAAGTACATAAGACCATAGCATAACTTTATGCAGAATTTTGCATAAACAACATCAAAGCATGGATCCAGAATGCCTTGTATCAAAGGTTCAGGCTGCTGGTGGTGTAATGGTGTGGGGGATTTTCTTGGCACACTTTGGGTCGCTTAATACCAACTGAGCATCGTTTAAACCCCACAGACTACCTGAGTATTGTTGCTGACCATGTGCACTCCTTTATCACAGTGTACCCTCTTCTGATAGCTACTTCCAGCAGGATAACACTCCATGTCCCAAAATCATCTCAAACTGGTTTATGAACATGATAATGAGGTCACTGTATTAAAACAGCCTCCAGTCACCAGATCTCAATCCAATAGAGCATTTTTGGGATGTGGTGGATTAGCATCATGGATGTGCAGCTGATAATCTGCAGTAACTGTGTGATGATATTGTTAAAAAATGGAGCAAAACCTCTGAGGAATGCTTCCAGTGCCTTTGTTGAATCTATGCCATGAAGAATTAAAGCTGGGTCCAACCTGGCACTAGCAAAATCCACAGCGTATACCCAAAAGTGTTCATGAAGCAAAATGTTCACTGTTCAGGGCATTAATGAAATGCAGGTTTGTTTATACTCAACTGTTTCTGGAGTGAAATAAATAATTTTAAAGACAACATGTTTGAAATACTGGCAAAACGTATTTGACACTGCTGCATAAAAAAGGCACGAAGCCAGAGCAAATATGTAAAATTTATTTAAGAATTACACAGGATGTAAGATCTGGGCTGTTAACCCTTTTCTCCAGTCTAAACTGTAAATAGTTTAATCTGTAGTGATATCAAATAAGTCCAACAGCAGAACAAAAAGCGCTTTCTGGCAGGTAAATATGGAACCACAACATTCTCTACTCAGTATCATTCAGTCTTTAGATTCACGGGACCTCAATCATGAAACCTATTAAAAGTCCAGTCAAATAAAATGTGTGGTAATGCACTTAGAGTAGAGGACGCACTCTGTCTGAAACATCAAAGTTTCTCTGAATATTATTAAACAGATCGCTTGTAGTGTAATTTAGTTTACTTTAAATTTTTATGTATTACATAATTCCTTAGGCAGCATTTCAATTCAAGACAAGTCATATTTTGGTATCTTTCAGCCATTACGAACCTAGGACATTACGCTTACTCAGGACCATGTGTAGATTTTGTTCTTGCGTACAAAGCTTTTGGGACTACGAACATTTTCATGAACGTGTCCGTTTCTACAAACAAATTTGTTCTGCTTGCGTTTCATGAATGAGGCCCATGGTTTCTGGGAGGACTTTGAAAATCTATAGTCTTTTCACCACCTGTTTTCCACTAGGTGCCTCCATTAATGCAGCTACACTCACACCATCATTCATCCCTTCATTCAGGACCTGATTCTCTAGGAGACACTGTCTCTTCTGTATCCATCTGATCGTCCCCCGAGTGTCTTTGTTGTACTTGGTTGTTCTTTAGACTGACACTGAGGGTAAAACTCTCTCCAGGTCCCTCACACTTGTGTGATTTCAGATTTTCCATTTGGTTGAAGGACCGTTCACACACCTGGCACTTGTAGGGCTTTTCTCTAGTGTGGAGAAGCTTGTGCCTTCTCAGCCTGATAATGTCTTTAAAGTACTTCTCGCATATGTCACAGAAATACTTATAGGAACCCCTGTGAGACTTGAGGTGGCTGTTGCGTTTGTGGACATTGTCGAATTTCTCCGGACAGTCTGGGCAGCTGTACGGCTGCTTCTCCTGCGGGTGAGTCTGCTCATGCTCCAGTTTCAATGGCCTCGTATTGAACACTTTCAAACAGTACTTGCAGGGATGGTCCGAGTCCTCGTGGTGCTCGGTGTAATGCGTCTTCAGGCCGGTCTCAGTCAGGAATTTCTTGCCGCACGCCGGACAGACGTTGCGTTCACATTTATGATCTTTCACAGCTCCAGTTTCAGGATCCGATATAACAAACTTGCCACATCCCTGACACAGTTTATGGAACGCTTTGGCTCCGTGCTCCTTCTCAGCATGTCTCTGAAAACTGCCAAAGTCCTCAAAGCGAACAGGGAGCTTTGCTAAGTTCTGTATCTCGGTGTTCTCCCCTTCACCACAATGGGCGCAGCAGAACAGTTTTTTGTGCCGATGGAGGGAACAGGAGAGCAAAGCGTCTGTCCCACAGTCTGTGCACCACACTACAACCTTAAGGTGACTGTCCTCCTTTAAAGCGGTGAACAGATCCTCATCCAAGGTGGCATTAAAGTTTGTGGCCTCCCCCTCCTCCAAATCCTGCCTCCAGTCTTCATAATTTTCCTGCTTTTGTGGTGTATTCCCATCTCCTATGTTTTCCACCGTCTCTTCCTTCAAGCTTGTGTTTTCATTTTCCTGTTTTATGGCATCGATCCTGATCCCGGAATTCCAGTGCTCTATGTATTGCCTGTTTTCCTCCGCGTTTGATAAATAAGAGCCGTCGATTTCAATGAACATCTGCTCAAAACTCGTCAAACCGTGCTCGGTATCTGACGAGAGGAGCCGAATCCCAGCCTGTAGGACACAAAGCCAGGAATAAAAACACTTGACATACAAGCATACAAGTTTGTGGGATTTTTGTACGTAATGCCACCCAAATGACATGCCATCATACAGACACACCTCTTCCCCACTCTCCTCCTTCACGTGATGCTCTACCACTGGGTACGAGGCTGCTTCTGCTTCAGTGTGCTCGTTATGAAGACTTTCTGCAGGTTCTCCAGGTTCAAGACTAGTGGGGTGACTCCTCCACTGCCTGAGGTATTTGCAGCTTGGACAGTCCTGAGTGACTATAAAGAGCTTCTCGTGACCCTCGATACTGATGGTGCACACTCGATGGCAGCGCCAGCAGAGCTGGAAGAGCTCCAGTAAGCACTGCATATTTACCGACACCTCATCAGTACTGCGAAAGTGGAAATAAAAAGATTCTTTCACAGCTAGACCCAATATCAAGGTTATTTATTCCAAATACACTGCCAGGCCAAAGAAGTCGCCGTTTGGATCCAAATACTTAAGAGCCAGAGCAACATGGGACTGTGGTAGCCTAGTGGCTAAGTTACCGGACTCTGGACCAGAAGGTCCAGGGTTCAAATCCCACCTCTGCCAGGTTGCCACTGTTGGGTCCTTGAGCAAGGCCCTTAACCCACAATTGCTTGGATTGTAAGACTGTACCAATTGTAAGTCGCTCTGGATAAGGGCGTCTGCTAAATGCTGTAAATGTAAATGTAAATGTAACATCTTTAGTAGCTTCTCATTTCTTAACCTGTTGTTGTGGAAAAGATGCTGGTGTGTTTGAAATGGGTCAAATTATTGGCATGGAATGACAGGAATTGGGTTCAGAACTGTCCAACACATTCTTTAAACCTGGGCAGACAGGAAAAAATAGACCTTAAACTCGTGTCTATGTTTAATAGTGTTAATAGTAACATCATTCCACACAATGCCATGAAAACTCGCAGGTGTGTCCATAAGAAAACCAATTTTTCACATCGACAGCTTAAAAAAACAGACACAAGATGAGTGCAGGAAGCTCTTTGGGTTTTTCGTGAGCATGAACCGATCAAAATGCACTTAGATAAATAATCAAATGCTTCCTTACAGTCCCTGTGAGCTTTATCACCATCATTCTCCAGCCTTTCAGTTCTATTCCACCAGATCTTTTCTTTCATATCCATGTTTTTAGAGTTTTGCTCCATGTTTTGCTCGTCCTATAAGCTCTTGATGAGCTGTTCTGCCCGGCGACCGAGCTCTGATTGGTCAGCCTGATTTTAGAAATTAGAACAGGCTCCAATTAAACGTTTTTACGCAGTGTCACAGTCTATCAGTTTCGGACTCGGTGTGGATGATGTTATTAAGTGCATGTTTTCTTTCGTCAAAATCGGAAAAGGCCTTTAGTGATGATACTCAGAAAAAAGGCTTCAATTTGCAAGAAAGCATAAAGGCTGAACTCGCTTGAAGTGATCATGCATAGTGCCCACTGTACCATGCTCTGGAAGTAGCGTTATGATCTGGGGTCGCTTCAGTCGGTCGGGTCGAGGATCAGCAACGTTATGTGGTAATAAAATGAAGCAGCCGAGGAGCTGAATGGACTGAATGACCAGGTTATATCGGCAACGGATTAGGTCTTGCCTGATGGCATGGGAACAAACCAGGACCACAATGCCAAGGCTCATCGTAATCAAGGCTAAAGGTGCTCCAATGAAATATTAGAGTGTTCGACTTGTTTTTGGCCAGGCAGTGTACTTGTGGACGAGCCTGACAAAAGCTAAGAGCACAGGAAACCAAGCATAAAGTGAGGGACTTACTTAAAAAGGCTAGATCCTTGAGATATTTGAAGGCTGATGACAGCTGTGGAAAAGAAAGTCAAGTTCAATTCATACACAGAAAACATGGCTCATTATAAAGACTGTTGAAACTGTAGAACGGCCATCACACCGATCAGTAGGGTGGGGCTGCATTTTATCGATTCCGATTCTGCTCATCGATTCCAAAATGGTGAACAGGAATGTGCCAAATGTTTATGTATAATTAATATCTTTACTTTTTATGCTTCAACTTCAAAAGTAATCATGTTTTCATTATGCTTTTTTTCTACCAGTTTAAACTTATTGTAAGTAAAAAGTTTAACGAGGTTTAATGTACGAACCAAACTTCTCTCAGTTATTACTGGTTAATGTACAAATGATTCCCTTACTTTCAGTAGTAGAGATTATTTATGATCAGTTATTACACTGCTGAAGCTCAATAATATGCTGGTACTTTAGATGTTGTGCCTCATTGGAGTTATAACCTCCTTTATAACACTATTGAGTGTCCATCTTCTGCTAATGCTCTAGAGGAGCGTATCTAAAAGCTACCTGATGACGTCCTGGCAGATCGGTGCCTTCTTAATACAGACATATTACTTAACTAATCATTGCATGCATTAGTAGGAACTGATAACAGGAATCGAAATTCTTTTTCTTTAACAGGTACCTGGGTTCTTGGAATCAAAACTGAATGTTGATGCCCATCCCTACTCATCATGCCAGCACCCAGTACCAGTACCACTTGCAAAATCACTCTGAGTTCGGTCTGTGCTGCATTCATAGGTCAGCAGAACCGCTCCAGAATTCGACTGGTATCAGACCCAGACCAATTTCATCAGCACATCTCGTTCGGCTTGTTTAATGAGCACCAGGGCTCAGATGGCAGGGTTTCACTCCACAATAACGGAACCACAATAAACAAACCTGCCAAGTGTCAGCACACCCTAAAGGCCTTTCCACACCGAGCCCGAAACTGACAGACTGTGACACTGCGTAAAATGTTTAATCGGAGCCTGTACTGATTCCTGCATTAAAGTCAGGCTGACCAATCAGAGCTCGGTTGCCGGGCAGAACAGCTCATCGAGAGCTTATAGGACGAGAAACACGCTGCCTCTAAAACATGGATATGAAAGAAAAGATCTGGTGGAATAGAACTGAAAGGCTGGAAAATGATGGTGATAAAGCTCACAGGGACTGTAAGGAAGCGTTTGATTATTTATCTAAGTGCATTCTGATCTGTTAATGATCACAAAAACACAAACCATAGCTTCCTGCACTCATCTTCACTTGTGTCTTTGTTTTTTTACGTCGTCGATGTGAAAAAGACACGGAAAAATCTCCGAAAATTTAAGTAAATTAAAGGAAGCAAAAGCAGGGAGTCTGCAGAGTGTTTAGACAAAAACGTAGCGCACTCGGTGTGAAGGTAACACTACGTAAAAAAACAGAGCATTCTTGCGTATAAATCGTACTCGGTGTGAAAAGGCCTTAGGACGTTAGGAATGAACTAAGAATGAATCCATTCCCCCACCTCCACGCCCTGAGTCGTTTTCCACGTTGGAGCAATCTGAGTGCTGGACAGGTGTGTTTTCTTTTTCACACGACACCTTTTTAAAATAAACATCAAAAAAAGACAATCATTAGAGGATGACTGATTTGGTGGGAGCAGGTATTTTACTGATAATCTCCAAATAGATAAAGATCAACTGCATCACCTTCTGGACTCTGTCCTCACTCTTTATCCGCAGATCTCCGGTCGTACTCAAGGAAGCCGAGTGCTGCAGGTTGGTGAGCGGGGCTTTGTGATTACGTACCGGCCTGCAAATCACATCCTGTGGTAAAGGACACGATTTTAAATTCATTTCCACACCGATTCAGCATTTCAGGGGAAATACTCAGTGGGTTCCTCATTCAGAGCTCAGGTTTTATTCTCCGTTTATGTAAATTTATCTCTTGCTCTGTCATGCAGCACTGGAAGGAAGTCCTCATTTAGAAAGATCAATTTGTGGGATTATGGAACAAATCTCCACACCACTATTCAAAACAAGCAAAAAACAAATCCTGAAATACTGTAGTAATTTCCTATGTGAATACATTAAAATAAAAATTATATCAGCAACAACAACAATAATAATAATAATAATAATAATAATAATAATAATAATAATATAAATAAATAAATAAAAATATTAATTATAATATAAACAAAATAAAAAATAATAAAAACTACTACTACTACTACTACTAATAATAATAATAATAATAAAAATAAAAAATAAATAAATAATTTAGAAAAATAATTTTTTTTAATTAATTATTATTTTCAATAATAATAATAATAATAATAATAATAATAATAACAATAACAATGAAAACAAAAATGAAAATATTAAAACTCAAAATAATAATAAAAAATAAATAAACAATAAAAATTACATCAAATAAAAATAATTTAGAAAATCTTAAAAAAAGATTATGGAACAAATCTGCTACAGAATGACCTGCACCCCCACCCCTACTCAAAACAAGCAAAAATAATCCTGAAATGTTGTAGTAATTTTCTGCGAATACTTTAAAATAAAAATTATAACAATAATAATAATAATAATAATAATAATAATAATAATAATAATAGTAACAATAATAATCATTTAAAAAATAATAATATAAATAAATAAAAACATTAATTATAATATAAACAAAATAAAACTAATAAAAACAAAAACTACTACTACTACTAATAATAATAAATAAATATTAAATAAAATTAATTTAGAAAAATAAATAATTTTTAATTAATTATTAAAAAAATAATAATATTAATGATAATGAAAACAAATAAACTATTAAAAATCAAAATAATAATACAAATAAAAATAATAATAATAAATAAATATAAATAATAAAAATGATATCAAATAAAAATAATATAAAAAAAATCATAAAAAAAAGATTAAATAATAAAATATTAAATATAAAAAATACAAATAATTACTACTACTACTAACAATAATAATAATAGAAGCACGACTCACCTCTTCTGGTGCTGGATGATCTCTCTCCTCATCAGACCCATCGTAACTCTCAGGCTCCTCCTTTATATGCAGGTAATGCCCATCAGCCTTACACAGGGGGTTATATGGGGTTTCGGTGACACATTTCTCCAGGTGACTAAGAAATCTGCCCCTCTTATCCACGACTTTGATGCAGGTGGGGCAGTGAAAGTGGGAATAAGACCTGCAGGTCAAGTTGCACTTGAAAATGACGTAATCTGGAACGAAACGTCACAAAATGACTTACTGAGAGCTTACACACACACAGCCACACACAGCCACATCGATAAGCTAAAACATGAAAACTCAGAGAGCCAATAGCAGATCAGGTTCAGTACCTCATTACAGCAGTGCATGTTAAGCTCTACTGAACTCTTATGTAAGCTCACTATGATACCTCATTAGCATTGTTCACTTTGGAAGCAGATTTTGATTTAGCTTAGTCTTAGGCATGCACGAGGAGAAACAGACTCTGTCCCAAATGCACGTGTTTAAAGTCATGCGCCCCCTGTAGGCCTCTTGTTGCCATTGCCAAAGAGCAGACTTTGAGGTGAGCTGGAGTTACAGCCTGTACCGGATAGAGTGTGATTTTGGATTTAATGTTTTGGCTGATCTGAATTGAATTGAATTAAAATGCAACAGTTTAGCTCTTTAGCAGCATAAATATCTCTTACCTTTGAACTTCACGGCTCTTTTCTCATGGGCTCTGATGTGCTTTAGCAGTTTGCTTCCCGCTGTAGGCTTAAAAACCTCCGGCCTGCAGAATGGACAGTGATACTTATTGCAGCACTGCATGCATCTGACCAGCTGAATGGGCTCTCCTTTCCAGACTGTCACATGTACCTGTAAGAGAAAGAGGAGCAGACAGGGGTAGTGTTAAAAAAAGCATCATCGTTATGAATTGTGCCATTGCTGCAGGTTTTCTTGGAGATAAACTGTCACATATGTCACAGTAAATTACGTTGAATTAAATTGTAAAGTGCATTTTAATACATAAAGTGTTAGTAACGAGCCCTCTCTTAACGATATCCTTTAAATCGCGTCATAGATTCGTTATCAGAAAAGCATTCACATACCGTCTGCATTCTGATGTCGTCAGTCTGGTTCAAACTGGAGCTTTTTCTGACTTTGGTGAGGCTTTGCCAAGCAGCGAGCTGCAGAGCTTTAACTAGTTATTAGTCCATCTGAGGCAGGGATGTTCAGATTAGCAGCACGGACAGAGAAACACTGCAGAAACAGAGACATCAGCTATTAGGGGTGTAACGATACGCTCTGCTCACGATACTGAGCTCATGATTCGATTTTCTCACAATTATTGATCTTACATTTGACAAAAGACATTCCTTTTTTATTCATGTAGTGTAAACAATTGACGTTTTCTTGTATAAGTTTAACAATAAAGCTTTAGTCCCTTGCAATTAAAATAAATCACTAGAAAGATTGGGTTTAAAATTGTAAACAAAATTCTATCAGTGCAATACCTCTGTACAATACTTACATTCAGTATTTATTTTTAATATCTCAGTGCAATACTAACGAAAACTCTTTGTGAGTTTCACTGACTGAACTTGGTGAAAAGGCCTTAATTCGTCCTTCACTGTACAAAACTGATAGGACTGTGATGCTGTGTTTAAAAAATGTTTAATTGGAACCTGTTTTAATTGCTGCATTAAAATTAGGCTGACCAATCAGAGCTCAGTCGCCGGGCAGGACAGCTGATAGGACGAGCAACAGGCTGCCTCTAAAAACATGGATATTAGAGAAAAGATCTGGTGGAATAGAACTGAAAGGCTGGAGAATGATGGTGATAAAGCTCACAGGGACTGGATGGAAGCATTTGATTATTTATTTAAGTGCAATCTGATCTGTTCATGATCACAAAAACACAAACTAGAGCTCCCCGCTTCACTTGTGTCTTTGTTTTTATAAGTTGACGATGTGAAAAAGACATTAAAAAAATCTCCAACACATTAAAAGAAGGAACATTAAAAAACACAAAAGAGGACAAGTAGTTCAGAGTGTTTAGACTACAAACAAAACGCACTTGGTGTGAAGGTCCCTCTACGTAAAAAATCACGTCTGTTTTTTAAGAGCGAAAAAGTCATACTCGGTGTGAAAAGGCCTTTAATCTGTCTGTGTGACTCATTCTGTTTTTTTTTTGTTGATTTGCACTGCAATGACAATGAAGGCATTATTTTCAAAGTAATGTGTACTTTTCTTGTATAAAAATTAAACAAAAGGAAACATTTCTTTTAAAAGCAACTACATTTGTTTGAGGACTTTTTCTGGTTTGCATTTGCACTGCCAGTAGGAGCGTAAGCGGAATGAATGTCGCCAAGTAAAGCCTGTTTTTTTTCCCCATTTTAAGCACAAAGTTCTGTTGTTTTTATGGCTACTGAATACAAGGACTTTTTTAAAAATAGTGGTTTAATTGAACACATAGACTTAGTCACTGCAAACCTACGTCACTCACTTCCTACATGCTGAGAAAAGATCCTGCCTTGAAGTAGGAGCTAGAAACTCGTTATGTTCCTGCGGCAAAGAGGGCACGGTTCTAAGAACCACCGATACTCGACGTGGGTCACCACAACTGCGGTTGTATGTATTTTATGCAACATCTAACCTGTTCAAAAATCACCACCACAAGCCAAACCTAGGTCACTGAGGTTATGTATCAAAAATAAACCAATTTCCCCTTGCCACACAAATGGTATGATGTAATGAAGAGATGGCTTTGTGGCTCATAGGCTGGAAGTTCTCTCAAATTTGTTTATTTCCAGTCACACCATTTCCTCTACAAAAAATATTCTACATCCACAAGTGGAATAGGAATGGCTTAAAAGTTCCGATAAAATGTACAGTAAAAAAACCAAACAAACAAAGAACAAGGGGGTATTGAAAATTAATATAATATATAGTAACATTTGTACTTTGATTTAAAGTCTGACTGCAAAACATAATTAAGTCTTTTCTTTATTTTATTTTATTTTATTTTTTTTTATACATGAAGCTCTTTAAAAGTGCTTAATATACAGTTAGGGAACATCATCATGACAAAAATATCCAAAAACACTGTCATACTACTTGAAGGCCATATCGCCCACCTCTAGTTCCTAAGCTTGTTAATGACCCATAAACTTTTGGCTGCCTATGGAAGGTGCAGGTTACCTGAAATTAGTAACTGGATGTGCAGTAATTAGAGAAACAGATGCATTAGTGCTGATGATGTTTACCTCTGGGTTCATGTCGTGGCTTCAGGTTCATAAGCAGCAGATCTGACAGCTCTTCCAGTGCATGAACTGTGGGACGACGTGATGATTACAGGCCGGCTAATGGCTTGTGGTTAACCGTTAGATCTACTTCCAAGTCTATCTGAGCGTTTATGTGCAGAAACTTTCCCTTTGCATCCCACTTAGCGTTAGAATAGGATGATCTGTTTACAATGACTGGGTTAGCTTATGCAGTCCTGCAGCAGCTCGGTTACTGCACTACGCACCCACACGCTTCGGATTTATATCAGTCCGCTTTTAATTATCCTCCATCACCGCTGACACAATTACCTACGAAACACAATTATAATTTTAAAGTTCAATCGCAATGTTATACAGTACTGCAAAGGCCGAATTGATTTCCGGTCCAGTAGCATGATATTTCAAAATAAAAGCTCGGTTGCTTAACAAAAGCACGACTACAGTTAGCATTGAGGCTATTCTAGCGATTAAAGGTTATACACAGCTAACATGACAGCTGTGGCCTAATACACCATACAGAACAACAGAATTAACCATTTAAGCTTATTTATGTTGTTCTATGACAGTGGTGGCACGGTGGTTAAGTTTGTGATCCATTCAGAATATTCTAGATTTTGTCTAAATATGAGCTAAAACATATCACACAAAGTCCTAAAAGTAGATAAAGAGAATCCAGTTAAACAAACAGGATAAAAAATATTTTACTTGGTCATTTATTTATTTCAGAAAGTTATCCAATATTATGTATCTATGTGCATTCTCTATACGGTGTGACCCCCCTGGAGCAACAATAACTGTAACTTAACCATTCCAGCGGCTATAATTTGATTTCACTTCCGCAACATTTCTGTTGGATTAAGGTCAGGACTTTGACTTGGCTGTTCCAAAACATTAACTTTATTCCTCTTTAACCATTCTTTGGTAGAATGACTTATGTGTTCATGGTCACTGTCTTGCTGCATGACCCATGGTCCCTTGAGATTCAGTTCCTGAACAGATGTCCTGACACTTTCCTTTAGAATTGTTGTATAATTCAGAATTCTTTGTTCCATCAGTGATGGCATGCTGTCCTGGACTAGATGCAGCAAAAAATGCCCAAATCATGATAGCACCACCACCATGTTTCACAGATGTGAAAGGTTCTGCTGGAATGCAGTGCTTGCTTTCTCCAAACCCAGTGCTTCGGATTTAACCTAAGTGTTCTATTTCAGTCTCATTCCTACACAAAACGTTTTTTTCCAATACCTTTCTGGCTTGTTTATGTGATCTTTAGCTAACTCCAGATGAGCAGTAATGTTCTTTTGGGACAGGAGTTATTTTCTCCTTGCAAACCTGCATTTTACATCATTGTCATTCGGTGTTCTTCTGATGATAGACTCTTGACCAGTAACATTAACCAGTGTGAGACTCAATTACTGCAATGTTTTGCTTGCTGCTCGTGTTCCATTGCTTCTCTACAGAGCACTCAGAGTCTTGCAGCCTGTTTGGTTTACAACCTACAAACATTCACTTCTGTCACTTTACTGAGGCTCCATTGGCTTCCTGTTGTTTTTCTTCCTTCTGCAGAAATCTGAAGACTCAGCTCTTCAATCAAAAGCCAGGATAAATAATATCTCTTCTATCCTCTTTTCTTATGCCTGCTCTTAGTATAGATTTTTGTTAACTAATCCTCAGTATCTTAGTATCTTAGTATTATTATATGAGACCTTAGAATCCAACTGAGAATTTGGTTGTTATTTTAGTAGTAGTTTTAGTGGCATGAGTTTCTGGTTTGAGTGGTCATGAATAATTACAGATCATCGAGCGCTTGCATCATGGCACCTTCAGCTGTTCAATCTGGATAAGAGCATCTGCTAAATGAATGTAAAGGTCATAATATAAATGTAAAGGTTTAAAACAGACTGTTTCCCACTGCACCTCCATCCAGGTCAGTAAGGTGTGAAATGCTCGAGCTCTTTCAGAAGATCCACATCCACATCGTCTTCAATTCTCTCTTACAGGGATCAGATGCAGCAGCACATGACTTCTGGAGGCAGTCTGAACTTTAGTGCTGCTCATCTCTTCCCAGTAGGCAGGTTAGAGATCACCCTGGTTCCATAACCATATTAAAATAAATTACACCTCCTGATCCTCACCAGGGAAAAATGTTTACTGAGCTTAAATCAAACCTGGAAGATAGTATTGTAGTGATATTTATTTATTTTATTAACCAATACGTTGACTTTTTTCTTATTAACATACAGAACAGACTTATTAAGCATTGTGTTCATACATAACACATACAGGGGTTAGACAATGAAACTGAAACACCTGTCATTTTAGACAACAATAATTTATTAGTATGGTGTAGGGCCTCCTTTAGCGGCCAATACAGCGTCAATTTGTCTTGGAAATGACATATACAAGTCCTGCACAGTGGTCAGAGGGATTTTAAGCCATTCTTCTTGCAGGACAGTGGCCAGGTCACTACGTGATGCTGGTGGAGGAAAACGTTTTCTGATTTCTCCAAAACACCCCAAAGTGGCTCAATAATATTTACCATTTACTAATAAACTGGTGACTGTGCAGGCCATGGGAGATGTTCAACTTCACTTTCATGTTCAGCAAACCATCTGAATTCTGGTATGTCACGCATAATGTTCTGTGCATTGCAATATTTTGAGCAAAACTGTGCTCTTACCCTGCTAATTGAACCTTCACACTCTGCTCTTACTGGTGCAATGTGCAATTAATGAAGATTGGCCACCAGACTGGTCCAATTTAGCCATAAAACCTCCCACACTAAAATGACAGGTGTTTCAGTTTCATTGTCTAACCCCTGTACATAACATTGTGTTCATATTAAAGATAGCTGCTAATATCAGTAGCATATCATAGTTTAACTGTAACAACACTGGAGAAACACAGCAGTGGATGCATCTTAAACCACCACTACTGCACTAAGTAGGATGGTACATTTATACACCATCAGCTAGAGTAAATCTAATTTCATATCTGTTAGTATAGCAGCATGTTGTATGAGGTGCAGCTCAAATCTGTGTGATTCTCTGAAGTCTGGACTGGTTGGGTAACAAATGGAGCTGGAAGTGTCCTCACAAAATACAGAAACTAAGGAAGATAGAAATGAAGGAAATCTACCAATCCAGACTCTTTAATAAACATCCCAATGTTTATTTAATTCATGCTCTGAATGATATAAAAGTGAGGTTTGGAATTAAAAGAACAAAATAAAGGATGAGTCTACACTGTATTAAAGGCTAACCAGGAGCCAATATATGCTAATATATGTACTAGAACTCTGCCCAAATGACAATAAAGTTGAATCTAATCTAATCTAATTTAGTGCTATGGGCCAACAAGAGCATAATGCCTAACAGTGTTAAAGTGCTAAGGGATAACACAAGCTAAAGGTTAACAAAGTGGTTAAGGGCTAGAGAGAGACTAACAAGACTTAGCACTAACAATTTCAAATGATGGGTTAATGAATGGCTAATCGCTAACAGGGAGCTACATTCCAGCATAGTGCTAAGAGCTAACAATATGCTAAGAGCTACAAGGGAGCTAAGTGCTAGAAAAGTATTAATTGCTAATACAGATTGAGGCTAATATATGTTAAATGCTAGTGCATGGATAAGGGATAACAATGGAATAATGGTTAAGTACTAACTGTAGGTGAAGAGCTAATAAGGAGCTAGGTGCTAGCAATCTTCTAAGTATTAACAGAAGTTAAAGTTTAACAATCGTTATTGGCTAACTAAATGCCAAGGGTTAACTATAGGCTCAGAAATGAGGCTAAGGGCTAACAATAGCCCAATGCATCTCCAGAAGCTATGTCCTAAGAATGTGCTAAAGCGCTAAGAACTGGCTACGTGCTGACAAAAGCAAATTACACTTTAGCAAGAAAGGAAGAGCTAGTAGAGAGCAAAGTGCTAGTAATGGGCTAAGTATTACAACAAAATAAGACCAGCAAAAGGTTAAGTGTTAAGACTTGCCTAAGGGTTAATAAATTAACAATGGCTAAGGGCTTAAACGAAGTTAAGTGCTAAAAATCCATTCCATGTTAAATGGAGTACAGGGATTAATCTGTAAGGAAGGAGATCCAATCAGACTTTTTATGTGTTGATTGAAAGTTGTTGTATCTTTCTAAGCCTGAACTGGTTGGTACATGAACATAAAGGTTTGTGTGAGTAGTTGGACTGGTTTTCTGTTTCTGGAGAAGTTGAAAGGAATGAAGAAGTGTTAGATTAGAATGACGAGTGAGTATTTTCATTTTAGCTCTATACATACAGCGCTGTTATAAGCTCACAAAGTGCATTCTGTTCTAATCAGAGCTTTAAAACAGAACAAGTAGCTGTGAAACATTCTGCTGTAGAAATGATACAGTCTTTCAGAGATGAAGTTTCTCCGTGTGACTCTGCTGATTCTCTGCAGCTTTATGGAATCGAAATCAGGTAATAATCTCCATGATGTGTCTGTCTGTGCTGTCTGGCTGTACTTTGTACATACGTATGTTTGGTAAGATTCACATTTACAGAGCATGGCTGGATAACCTGAAGGATTTTTTAAATGATTTCATTAGCTCCATCATTGCTCTAGTGGATATAGATATGATTTTTGTATGTTTCTAAGTAGTTAAACTAATGCATGTGTAATTAAACACATTGACTTGAATTTCATGCATAATAAGATTTCCAAAGTCCTAGTAAGTTCTATGTGCTATAAGGTTGCATATCCATTATACCAGACTTATTTGCTACAGCTGTGATTTCAGAATGCCTTTGGATTTTAAAAAGGCAAAATAAAAGCTGTAGGACCAGTCAGAAGGAGGGTGAGGGAAAGCTTACAAGAAAACATGAGCTACAGAATGAGCAGAAATCAAAACCAAACCTACCCACTGTCAAGCAAAGGGCATGATCACTGGTACTGGGTTATTAAACATAGATTTTATTTATTACCAACAACTATGAAATATCAATTTCACAACATCTGAGGGGAAAAAAGCCCAGGTATGAGGTTTAATTTCTGAGAATAAATATGTTACTACTTCGACCCATACTTTGTCAATGTTAACTGTATTTACCTGAACTTTTATGTCTAAAGGCAGAACCTAATGTGCATTTAATATCTGATTGTGGATTGTTTTATTTGTTAACGTCGTCATTGGTAATATTTGATAATTTACTGTTTGTTCATCTGTTTCTTACCCACAATGCAGAACGTTTTGCAGTGGTTGGTCCAGATGCTCCTCTTGTTTCTGTAGTCGGTGAAGACTTGGTTCTGCCCTGTTTTATCCAACCCTACACCAGTGCTGTGGACCTGAGAGTTGAGTGGTTAAGAATAGATTCAGAGGACACTTTTGTTCATCTCTATGAGGACCATAAAGACAGAAATGAAAATCAGAATCAGCTCTACAGAGGAAGAACATCACTGTTTAAAGAGGAGCTACAGAAAGGAAACACTTCACTCAAACTCTCAGTGCTCCGACGCCATGATGAAGGAGATTACAGGTGTTATGTTATTGCTGAATCCTGGTTTGATGACGTCACTGTTCATGTCACCGTTGAAGGTAATCAGAACTCACCAAAATTACTTTCCTTACATTTTTCTTCCACAGTGTTCAGTGTGTGTTACAGATACTTAATAATTAATTATCACATTGTTCATTTAAAATGATTTTGTAACTTACTATAATTGTACTTGGGTTCATTTGTAGATAAAGTCCTTCATGGTAGGAAGATTGTTCTCAGCATTTCAGCTTTAGCCTTGATCGTTGCTGTTGGACTGATAATAGCTGGGGATTTTCATCATAAGAAAGGTAATATTTAAAATACTTTATCTAACAATGTCATGTTTAAATTATAATTCTATTTAAATTCTAGTTAATACCAGAATCCCCTGCAGTCAGTAGTAGTTAGTAGTTGGTGTTTGTTGTTGCTCTGGTTGGTGACTCTGATTCCTGATGATGTACTAAATCTGTTTCTCTAAAGAGGACATTTTGAATGATGGAGATAATGAAGAATGGGAGACGATCTCAGCCCCTCCCTCTGCACGTCTCTCCATCAGTATAGAAAACAGGAATTAATTTAAGAGTTTGTTTAAATTAAGACACAGACCTAAACTACACGTATGAAACATCATTTATAAAATATTGTATATGTGTAATACTTACAGTTCATCTTTAAAACTGCTCTAAATTTAGTAAAATCAAAGTTATTTATGTAGCGCTTTCTACAACGCCCAAAGCCCTAGTTTAGCATGCCTGAGGCGACAGTGGAAAGGAAAAATTCCCCAAACGTTATAGGGAAGAAACCTTGAAGAACAAAGACTCAAAAAGGAATTCAAACCTCCTTGAGCAGCCTGGATGTTAAATGTAAGAATTAAAGAATATATGTGAAGAAAATATACTATTTCAATTAGAATAGAATAATATATAGGCTAAGATGAAATAAACCAAGCAAAAAATAATCTAGAGTATAATAAAAGAGAGAATTAAAACAGAAGATAGTACTAGTGTCACTCTGTGCGCTCCTGCGTGCCGCACCCACTTTCTACCACTTTCTCTCCTTTCCATCTTTGATCACCTGCACCTGCTTCTCATTTTGTAGTCCTTTCCCGTCCTCTATTTATCCCCTCTCCTTGCACAAACGCGGCGCTGAGTCTCGTGGTTCTTTCCTCGGCTTTAGCTCCCATGCTGTGCTGTATTGAAGCCTTCCGTATCTTATTCCGTATCTCGCTTCTAGCTTTCCGTTCCTACCTATTCACATTCTATCGCGTTTCTCTTCGTGCCGTTGCTTATCGCTCTACCTACCATGTCTCACCTCTTCCGTCTTCGATTCCATCTCGTTTCTCTCATCTACCCGCTGCTAATAGTAGCCATACATCCCCGAAGCTCCAATGCTCAGCGTGGCCTCGCCGAGTGCTCAGCTCACCAGCTTTCAGCCGGTACCTCAGTTTGCCCACCACTTGCTGGATCCTCCGCTCGCCGGCGGTCGGAGAATTCCAGTTATAACGGGGGCCAAGGTCAAGGTCGAGCTCGCGGTTCCAGACTCCCATCAGGGGTTGCCTATCCCAGAGTCCGTTCAGGGGTCGCATGTCCCAGGGTCCGTTCCTGGGTTGCCCGTCCCAGAGTCCGTTCAAGGGTCACCTGTCCCGGAGTCTGTCCAGGGCTCGTCAATGTCAGAGACCATTCCAAGGTCGTCAGTGTCAGAGATCTTCCAAAGGTCGTCTATATCTGAGACCGTCCAGAGGTCCTCTATCCCCGAGACCTTCCAGTGGTCATCTAAGCCCGAGACCTTCCAGAGGTCGTCTATCTCAGGGACCATTCTGAGGTCGTCTATATCAGAGACTGTTCCGAGATCGTCTCTATCGGAGACCTTCCAAAAGTCGTCTGTGTCTGAGACCATTCCGAGGTTGTCTATGTCTGAGACCATTCGGTGTTCGGGTATGTCATAGACCGTTCGGAGTTCGTCTATGTCCAAGACCTTCCAAAGGTCATCTATGTCAGAGACCGTTCCGAGATAGTCTTTCTCAGTGACCGTTCCGAGGTTGTCAATCTCAGAGGCCGTTCAGAGGTTGTCTTTGTCCGAGACCATTCAGAGTTTGTTTAGGTTTGAGATCATTCATATGCCCGAGACCGTTCAGAGGTCCTTTGTCCTCGAGACCTTCCAGAGGTCATCTATGTCCGAGACCGTTCCGAGGTCATCCATGTCTGAGACCATCCAGAGGTCGTCAGTCCCCAAGATCATCCAGAGGTTGTCAGGCCCCGAGGCCATCCAGAGGTCGTCGGTCCCCGAGACCATCCTAAGGTCGCCACTCTCCAAGACTGTCACGAGGTCATCTGTGTCCGAGTCCGCCCCATTGCCTGCGCCAAGGTCGTCTGTCCCCATGCCTGTGAGGAGTTTGTCCATCCCCGTGCCTGCGCCAAGGTCATCCGTGCCTGTGCCAGGGCCATTCGTCCCAGCGCCTGTCCCAAAGCCAGCCATCCCAGTGCCAGTACCTGGGTCCTCTGTTTCAGTACTCAAACTGAGGTGTTTCGTTCCAGCACTTGTCCTGAGGTCACCCGTTTCCATGCCTACCCAGAGGTCGTCCATCCTGGTTCCTGTCTTGAGGTCGGCCATCTCCGAGCCTGATCCTTACCTTCCTTCCGGCCTTTCACAGCAGGGTGCCATTTCCCAGAATTCCCCCAGCGATCGGAAACCACCAGACCCCTCTGAAACCCCGTGGGGCCATTTTTGGAGTCCGTGCTTCCCATTTTCTAGTCCTTTCTCGTCCTCTATTTATACCCTCTCCTTGCACAGACTCGGCGCTGAGTCTCGTGGTTCTTTCCACGGCTCTAGCTCCCATGCTATGGTGTATCGAAGCCTTCTGTATCCTATTCTGTATCTCGCCTCTAGCTTTCCATTCTTACCTTTTGTCATTCTATCGCGTTTCTCTTCGTGCCGTTGCTTATCGCTCTACCTATGCTCTACTTCACTTATCTCCTCGCCTCGTTCATGTTCCTGTTTGTGTTTCACTTTGTTCCTTTGTTTTGTCACTTTTTGTAAATAAAAACCCTGCGTGTGCCTCCTATCCTCAGATGGCGCGACATCTAGATTAAAGAGAAGGATGAAATATTGAATATAATAGAGTAAGGAATGAGCAAATTGGGACATTGAGTCCAATAGTGTCCAGTAAAAATTTAGTTTTGATCGGAGAAAGGCTCACAAAAACAGATTTTATAGAGATTGGGGCACCTCTATAACCCATACCTCCAAATTCACCTCATGTTTTCAGAGTCACCACCTGACTTTCAGAGAAGTTGTTAACTCAGTGGTTATCATATGTTTTTCAATCCTGGACTTTTAAACTTATAAACTGAATGAATGAGCTGATCACTGATCCGCTGAGCTGAGATGAAGCATTTCCTGGATCTAATCAACCAGCTGAGATTCCAACTCAAACTCTGCTGTTTGACTTCATTTTGTTGCTTTGGCTCTCTGCTAGAAATTCACACTGACCAGGTGCAGAATTTAGAACAAACTCTCTTCGTTTTTTGGAGTAATAGTATACAAGTGACTGAGTCTTTATTTGGGTTTGCTTCATTTCACCTTAGCTTTAATGAGAGCATCTAACATTCAGATTCTCCTAAAGCCTTAAGAAACTCCATCTGGAAACTTCTTGGATAAACTAGACGTCCTTAAATAGGTTTTACTTGAGAGATTTTTGATGTGACTTAAAAATTGTGAAATATATTTTGGAAATCACTATTAGTCCATTATTTAAATATTATATTAATATGAACTCATAATTGTTATTTACTTAAACTGAATTTTGATGAATTTATAATATATTAATCTTTTTTTAGAGTATTTCAACACAAAGAAGAAATATGCAGGTAAGAATTACTTTTTAGATTGAATTTTAGATTAAACAAAGTCAGTGTCTCCAGAAAAATGAAATGTTGATCCACTGAATCGTTTCCTGGTTTTTGTTGAACATAAAAAAAATCACATTGTGTTTCTGGCAGTGGATGTGACTCTGGATCCTGATACAGCTCATCATTTTCTCATCCTGTCTGAAGATGGAAAACAAATGACATGTGGAGATGAACGACAGAATCTCCCTTATACAGAAAAAAGGTTTGATAGATATCCTGCTGTTCTGGGTAAGCAGGGTTTCTCCTCAGGGAGATTTTACTATGAGGTTCAGGTCAGTGGGAAAACTAGGTGGATATTAGGAGTGGCCAGAGAGTCCAATAACAGGAAGGATTACATTATAGAATGTCCTCAGAATGGATTCTGGACTGTGGAGCTAAGGAATGGGAATGAATACGAGGCTAATGCTGATCCCCCCGTTCACCTCAGGCTGAAACAAAATGCGGGGAAGGTGGGAGTGTTTGTGGATTATGCGAAGGGTTTGGTCTCTTTTTATGATGTCGAGATCAGATCTCATATCTACTCTTACACTCAGCAGCCTTTCACTGAGAAACTCTATCCATACTTCAGTTCATGTTTTAATGATGAAGGTAAAAACTCGGCACCAATGATCATCTTACCTGTTAATCACAGAGGAGAAATACCTGCTTAGATCTTCATCATCATCGTCATCATCACCCTAATCATCATCCTCATCATCATTAACCATTTCTGCATAAATATGATCAGATTTTCACACAAGTCCTAAAAGTAGATAAAGAGAACCCAGTTCAACAAATGAGACAAAAATATTATACTTGGTAATTAACTTACTGAGGAAAATGATCCAATATTATATAGATATGTGAGTGGCAAAAGTATGTGACCCTTTGCTTTCAGTATCTGGTGTGACCCCCCTGTGCACAAATAACTGCAGCTAAACGTTTTCTGTAACTGTTGATCAGTCCTGCACCGGCTTGGAGGAATTTTAGCCCACTCCTCCATACAGAACAGCTTCAGCTCTGGGATGTTGGTGAGTTACATTAGCTGCTTGCTTCAGGTCCTCCTACAGCATTTCGTTTGGATTAAGGTCAGGACTTTGGCTTGGCCATTCCAAAACATTAACTTATTCTTCTTTAACCATTATTTGGTAGAGATTGGTTATTTAAATAAAACAGGGTGCCCACTCACACCTGATTGTCATCCCATTGATTGAAAACACCTGACTCTAATTTCATCTTCAAATTAACTGCTAATCCTAGAGGTTCACATACTTTTGCCACTCACTAATATGTAATATTGGATCATTTTCCTCAATAAATAAATGACCAAGAATCATATTTTGTCTCATTTGTGTAACTGGGTTCTCTTTATCTACTTTTAGGACTTGTGTGAAAATCTGATGATGTTTTAGGTCATATTTATGCAGAAATATAGAAAATTCTAAAGGGTTCACAAACTTTCAAGCACCACTGTAGCAATTATCTTCCAATTAGCCCTTAGTCTCTTGTTAATGTGTCATTAGCTTGTAGCAGCCCTTAGCACTTAGCTCCCCTCTTAGGCTTTAGGCTATTTTTAAGCCTCTAGCTAGCCCTTTTGATGTGTTAGTACTTAGCTTTTTTTAGCCTCTTGTTAGCTCTCAACCTTTAACTATTATTAACTATTAGCCTCTTGCTAGCACTTATACTTTTTTTTTTTACCCCTAATTCATGTTTTTCTATCACTTTTCTATCACCTACCTGCCTATTAGTTATGAGCCTCTTGTTAGCATTTAGCCTTTTGTCAGCATTTAACCTATTTTTAAGCCTTTGTTAGATCCTCGTTTTGTTAGCTCTTACTTCTTAGCACTTAGATTATTGTTAGCCTTTTGTTAACACCTAGCTCTTACTCTGTTTACTCTTAGACACTAATATTCACATAGTCTTTGTTAACTATTAGCTTGTGTCATTACTTACCATAAACTAGCACTTAGCTCCTTATTACCACTTAGCCTTTAACAAATTGTTATCCCTTTGCCTTTTGCTTAGCCTTTTGAAAGCCTATCTCTTGTTAGCACTTAGTACTTCTCTAGCTATCTATTAGCTTAGCCTTTTGTTAGCTCTTAGCATGTGTTAGTACTTAGTACTTTATCAGCATTTAGCTTCGTATTAGTCGTTAGACTCT
This sequence comes from Ancistrus triradiatus, assembly GCA_025084515.1. Lineage (NCBI taxonomy): Eukaryota > Metazoa > Chordata > Actinopteri > Siluriformes > Loricariidae > Ancistrus > Ancistrus triradiatus. The sequence continues at coordinate 38,251 of JAJAGP010004756.1, forward strand.
TGCTTACACTGAGCCTTTTGTTAATTGATTACCTTTTCACAGCCCTTAGCCACTTCTTAACCCTTAGCTTCTATTTTAGCCATTTGCTAGCCATTAACTTCTTCTTAGCACTTAGCTAACCTATTGTTAGCCAATGACCTCTGGTTAGCAATTAGCCATTGTTAATTTTTTCATTGTTTTAGCCTGTTATTAGCACTTAGCTATTAGCCCATTTTTATCCCTTAGCCTTATTCTCGCACTTAGCCTTTTGTTAGTCTTAACTTGTGTTAGCACTTAGCAGTTTTCTAACACTTAGCTACTTATTAGGTGTTAGCCACTTAATGTTTCTTAGCCTAATGCATGATAAAAATTCAGCTTTGAACCATGTGTTAGACGTTAAGACGTTAGACGCTCTCTGTAGCCCTTAGAATTTTGATAACTCACTACTTGCCTTTGTTAGCCGTTAGGTTTACTTTTAGTTTTAGTTTTAGTTTTTTGGTGGCCTTTAGCTTGTGTTAGTACTTATTCTCTGTTAGTAGTTAGCCATTTTTTAACCCATCATTAGAATCTGTTAGCTGTTAGTACCTCGCCAGCTTTTAACCAATTGTTGTCTTTAGCCTTTTCTTTGTTAGCACTTTGTTAACACTTAATTCTCTGTTAGCCCTTAGCAGTCTGTTAGCACTTGGCTCCTTGAGTTTAAGAGTGTAGTCTCATCCTTTGTTGTTCCCAAACACTTATTGAGTATTGTTAAAAGGAAAGGTGATGTAACACAATGGTAAACATGCTCCTGTCCCAACCTTTTTGGAACGTGTTGCAGGCATCACATTCAAAATGAGTGAATATTTGCAAAAATCAATAAAGTTGATCAGTTTGAACATTAAATATCTTGTCTTTGTAGTGTATTCAATTGAATATGGGTTGAAAAGGATTTGCAAATCATCGTATTCTGTTTTTATTTATGTTTTACACAGTGTCCCATGTGTGACTTCATACCCTTAAATTAAAGGAATACTCCAGCATTTATAACCTATCTGCTACATGTGCAGGGTTAGAGTTAGGCCAGTCAGGTTGGCTAAAAATCTTTAAATTAGCTAAATAAATCTGAATCATATTCTGAACGCTGAACGTACGTGGCTACGTATCTAGTGTTGCCACAAATCTAATATTGATGTAACCTCCTTTGCCCACAAGAGGGCGCTGAAGCATTTAAAATGTTAAACACACAGCGTAGGAATGTGAAAGTGAAAGTTCCCATCCGGAACCTAACCCAGAATTCATTGGACCCAGGTGAAAGTGGTCTCTGGACTGGACACCAGTAATCAGGTTCTTAAGAACTGCTGTACAGGCTGCTGTCTATTAGCTTCGAGCTACAGGAGCTGCTGTTAGAAATAAAATAAGGAACTAATAGTATAGGAAAAGCTGAGGGATTTGACTGTTTACAGAATCTTGACTGGGTGTCAATACCCAGGGTTAAGAGCTTGTACAAAGTGCCGATAGCCCTCTTCATCTACTATACTTACTGGGCTCATATTTTCATATATTAATGCTGTAAAGTTTAGGTTCTGTTAGGTCTCTCAGAATCCCAATAAAAGGAGAACTCAGGACTCAAAGGAGAACTCAGGAGTTTATGGGAGAGCAAAAGTGAATGGAGCAGCTAGCAGACTGGTTTATATGATGTTGAGCGTACGATCTCTGTAGAATGTGAGTGGGATGAAGATCTTTAAACTGAACAGTAAAGGGAACTAGTGTCAGCTTCTTATTACAAAAATAAATCCTCTGGAAAAAGAACAAACTAACTTTTCAGGCAAAGAAAGTTAAGTATTTAAGAATTTTCTCAAAACTAAACCAATCCAATTCACTTAAACTTTTTATCTCTTTTCAAACTTAGTTTGTTTTACAGCTACAGTATTTCACAGATGCCCTTATTCAGAGTGACCTACAACTGGTACAGTCAGTAACAATGTACAGTTAAAGCAATTTCAGGGTAAGAACATTAATCAAGGGCACTACAGTGGCAACTCAGCAATGCTTGGACCTAGAACCTTCTGGCCCATAGTCCAGTCCCTTACTTGATGTCCCACCACAGCACCTTTTCTCTGTTCACTTTTCCAAACTTCTGTCTCTATTTTGTTCCAAAACATTTCTTTTTCATTCCTTTTTTTTAAAACACGTGTCATTTTCTTTTGTAAACAGAGAAAAAAAACATTCATATCATATCATACCTGATTGCACCTCTACAAAGGCCCAGCGAATAGGTTTGGCATTAAACATGCTTACATAGAGTGAGCCACAGGAGTCACTGTTTCTGGTCCATTAGGTTTCAAGGCTCTAGAAATCTGATTCCATTGATTATGCTGCACTACTTTGTACTTTGTGCTTTTTTCCTTTAACTGCTGGTCTCAGTTCTTCATGCCACTGTTTCCACAAAGATGTTTGCTCCATATTCACAATTGCATCACGTAATTCCTGTAGATTTTTCAGGGTTTCATCATTTTTCAGGTTTGCAGATGTTTCATCTTCCACATCGTAAATATCTCCTATTGCATTCTGATTGAGTGACAGGCTACTGAAAAACACTGAACTTACAGTGTGGCAAAAAAGTATTTAGTCAGCAGGTTATCTGAGAAAGATGAGAGAGGTCTGTAATTGTCATCATAGGTACACTTCAACTATGAGAGACAAAAAATCCAGGAAATCACATTGTAGAATTTTTAAAGAATTAAACTGTAAATGAAGGTGGAAAATAATAATAATAATAATAATAATAATAATAATAATAATAATAATAATAATAATAATAAATTACATTTATATAGCGCCTTTCACAACACCCAAATAAGTATTTGGTCAATAACAAAAAAGTTCAACTCAATACTTTGTAACATAACCTTTGTTGGCAATGACAGAGGTCAAACGTTTCCTGTAAGTCTTCACCAGGTTGGCACACACTGTAGCTGGTATTTTGGCCCATTCCTCCATGCAGATCTGAAGACTCAGCTCTTCAATCAATACCCAGGATCTCTTCTATCCTCTGCTCTTTTCTTGTACCTGCTGTTTGTATGGATTTCTGTCAACTAATCCTCAAGCTCTTAGTATTTGTTATTTCTTGAGACCTTAGTGTTCAACTGACAACTTGCTTGTTGGTCTCTGAGAAGCATTAGTTTCTGGTAATGAATACTTATAAATCAACAAGTACTTGCATTGTGGCACATTCATTTGTACATTTTCTAAGTCACTCTGGAAAAGAGCATCTGACGAATGACTAAATATAAATATAAAGTTATATATATAAAATATACTGCTTCCCCCTGCACGTCCATCCAGGTCAGTATGTTGTGAAATGCTCGAGGTCTTTCAGAAGATCCACATCCACATCGTCTTCAATTCTTTCTTACAGGGATCAGGCTCTGATGCAGCAGCACATGACTTCTGGAGCCAGTCTGAACTTTAGAGCTGCTCATCTCTTCCCAGTAGGCAGGTTAGAGATCACTGTGGTTCCATAACTGTTAGGGGGCGGTCTTAGAGAGAGCAGACGATATGCAGGTACCCAGTCCGAAATAAGCTTTATTATGCAGTCCAGCTCAAAAACTATTCACGCTCACAATCAAAATTAGGCACAACACATCTGCAGCAAGGTGAACTAACAACCCGAGCGGAATTAATGATAACAACAATGAAGTAATAGAGATACAAGAAACAAAGGTGGTCCTACCCGAAACAGAAATAAGAATCAACTAAGTAAAATAAATAAATAGTAAATAGTTGTAAAGACGATTAGGAAAAAATTTAATTACCTTTTCAAATTAATTTAAGTTTATTCACGTTGGTTCTGATTTTAGTGTTTTCATTAAACTTATATATATTCTTGTTTAATATTCTGTTTTGGTCATCTTTTGGGCTGGAGACTAATTTACGGCAAGTGAATTTAGAAGTAAATTTTAAATTAATGTCTCACGACATTTAATTGAGATGCATTGGATTTGATGACCCCCAAAACAAGGCTATACATTCTAGTAATTAATGCAGAAAAGATTTGGTTAAACCTGTACTGTTTAAATCTGAGAAACAGTGGAGTCACATATGCTGATGGAGGTCATTAGAATCGGTGACCCACATACCACACCAGTTTAAATCATTCCAGTCATGAAGTAGAGCTTCTACTGGGAAGAAAAAGTGATGGTAAGTCACCTGAATAGAGTTGGTTGAACCTGTACTGTTTAATTCTGAAAGACAGTGGAGTCACATATTCTGATGGAGGTCGTCAGAATCGGTGACCTACATTGCAATATCTTTCATTTTTTGGTGTAGATGCAATGGTGTAACACATCCTGTTTGTAGCTGTCATAACTGATAGCTCTTTTGACTGATGACTCATATATTAGCGCATTTATTTTCCCTTCTTCCTCATGTAACAGAGACTGCTCATACAGTAAGTTACAACCCCCTCTTCCGACACTAGAGGGCAGCGTTGGTCCATGGATCGCGCCAGCGCTGACTCGGGGCGCACCTGCTGTCAGGGTTCGGTGCGCACGCCCCCTCGTTTGCGAGAATCAGGAGCACCTGCTTCTCAGACATTAAATAGCCGCTCGTAGCTGCCACCAACGCTGCACTGTTGCCTTTCGCTATGTTTGATAGCTTTTCATCGCCTCCTTGCTGCTCGGATCTTTCTCCTTTTTCCTTCAGGGATGACGGTACAGGTTTTCCTGCAAAGGGGGCGACTTGAGTAGAGCGTAGATGCTTGAGGTAATTGCCAGGGTCTTGAGATAGGTAAGGGAAAGTTTATTCAGGCTTCGGAGTGGCGTTAGGCCATCCAGAAGCGTCTTTCTCCGAGCAGCTTTAGCGATCGTGGCTCGGCCGCTCTTCTGCGCCTGCGCACATCTCCTTGACTTTAAGCTGCAGCCTTTCTTGAGCTGCCGCCGTATTTAGGCTTTAATCTGCCTTGCCGCTCTTGTGAGCGAGCTCTTGTGTTCAGTGCCTTATTTTCCTTCCCCATTCAGCCTCGTAGTGGCTTCGCCTCTTTGCTTTTGAATCCGCTTTTGGCGGTTCATGTGTTTGCCGTTCACTTCCCCCTCCACTGGATTGCTCTGATGTCACCACTGCAGTGGCACGTCTGTAGGGTGTTTGCCTTTGAGCCTCCACATCCCTGGTTCAAACCCAGCCTCCCTCTCCGTTCACCTTTCAGTTAATTCTAATTCATTCTCATTCATCTGCACACATATATGTTTAAATATACAGGGGTTAGACAATGAAATTGAAACACCTGTCATTTTAGACCACAATAATTTATTAGTATGGTGTAGGGCCTCCTTTTGCGGCCAATACAGCATCAATTCGTCTTGAAAATGACATATACAAGTACCCCTGTACATGTGAACATTTAATTATTCTTTGTTACTTATTTATTCTTGTTAATTTGTGAGTGATTATTTATATGTGTACATTATTTATTTATATATATATGTATATTGTTGGAGAAATTTTAATATCTTAGTGTTTAATCCTACTGCATAGTAAAGTAAAATGTAAGTAATCCTAAACTTATGTAATCCTATAGCTGTGGAACACTGTGTGTAATGATTCTTTCCAATGACTTGTTGAAAACATATACAAAACACAGACGTGCCCCCAGGGTCAGCAG